>WNGS01000680.1:22385-38034 GCA_020271785.1 Procambarus virginalis | reverse complement strand
ATTCTATTGCTGTCTTGAATTTCTGTATTAGTTCCTCACTTCTAACTCTCCCAACATCATTACCCCCTGCACTAATACAAATAATGGGTTTGTTCCCATTTCCAGTCATAATATCTTTCATGTTTCCAACAATATCACCAATACCAGCTCCAGGATAGCAAACCCTTAATCTGTTCCCTTTATCTCTGGCACAAAACGTTCTGTCCAAATACCTCACCTGGGAATCTCCCACAACCAAAGTTCGCTTCGATCCTCCCTTTTCTCTTGGGGCACTTTGAGGGACCCGCGCTTCAATGTTCCTCGCCGCTATGCCCTTACCTCCACGCTGAACCATAGGTTCACCACAGCACTCGTCCTCCAACACATCAAATGCATTTGTAATTTTTATGCTATTAGGTGTCTGTTTTGCCAAGGTCTTCTTAAGACCCCTGTCTTTTACAATATGCCAAGACAGGGTCTCCCTAATGCCGGTCTCCTCCTTTGCTTCATCCTGTCGTTGCTTAAGCTGCCTTACCTCCTCCCGCAGCGAATCCAGCTCTGTCCTCAGAGCTCCAACCAGACTCACCAGCTCCCTCACCAATCCCTCCATTATTGCTGAATAATATTGCTCTAGTTAGGTTCAGTAACAGGGTTGTTGATTTGTGGAACCAATTGCCGCATAACATTGTGGAGGTGGGGTCCCTCGATTGTTTCAAGCATTGGTTGGACATGTATATGAGCGGGATTGGGTGGTTATAAATAGGAGCTGCCTCGTATGGGCCAATAGGCCTTCTGCAGTTGCCTTTGTTCTTATGTTCTTATGTTCTTATATCTTGCTCTAGTTATGCCCCATTTAGATTATGCAGTTCAGTTTTGGTCGCCGTACTATAGAATAGATATAAATTCACTTGAACGTGTCCGGCATAGGATGACAAAGTTAATTCCCTAAATTAGAATTCTTTCATATGAAGAAAGATTAATAAAGCTTAAATTGCATTCACTGGAAAGGCGAAGAGTTAGTGGTGACATGATAGAAGTTTACAAGTGGATGAATGGACATAACAAAGGGGATATTAATAGGGTATTAAAAGTATTAACACAAGACAGAACACGAAACAATGGATATAAATTGGATACGTTTAAATTTAGGAAAGACTTGAGTAAATCTATCATTTCCCATACCACTACCTACTAACAGTTTAAACCCAAACAAATGCCTCTAACCATTGCAGGCGAAGAGTCACAATAACGTGGCTGAAGTATGTTGACCAGACCACACACTAGAAGTTGAAGGGACGACAGAAGTCGTCCCTTCAACTTCTAGTGTGTGGTCTGGTCAACCTCTAACCATTGGTTCCAAAGAGTTCGCAACAACAATAACCCCAGCTCTCGATAGATGTACCCCATCACGAGCATACATTTAATTTCTTCCATAGAAGTGTTCCCAGTTGTCAATGAACTCTAAAATTTATTCCACTAAAATTAAAGTCACCCATGACACAAGTAATGTTAGACCTAGATGCTTTAGATATTTCATCCCGTAGATGCTTTGCTTCCATTCTGTCTAAATTTGGTGGCCTTTATATAACTCCTATTATAGGATTATTTGCCTTTTCGTTTAATTCTAGCCAAATAGTTTCTGTGTGTGGATCAGTTTTGATTCCCTCTTTGAGACTACATTTCAAATTGTCCCTAACATATGTGGCTACTCCCCCTCCTCGTATATATCTCCTATCTCTGTGAAATATTTTAAATCAATTTATTTTGATATTCAGCTAATAGTTCTCTATCTTCTACATTCATCCACGTTTCGGTAAGTGCAATAATATCTATTTTTTCTTGGTAGATAAGAGCATTTAAATCGTTTATTTTGTTTCTTAGACGCCTACTATTCGTATAATATACCCTAAGTGTATTGTTATTTTGAGGCTCCACTCCTTCCCTGATTATTTTGCCAAGTTGTTTTTTCCGCAAACACGCACTTTTATTACCTCCTTCCTCCATATCAATTCCCATACCACTCTCTACTAACAGTTTAAACTCAAACAAATCCCTCCCACCACAGGTTTCAACGAGTTTGCAACAGCAACAACCCCAGCCCAGGATAGGTGTACCCCTTCCCGAGCATACAAGTCATTACTGCCATAGAAGTATTCCCAGTTATCTATGAAAGATATTGCATTTGATTTGCAATATTTTTCCAGATGGCAGTGGTAACAGTCCCCCCACTCCGGGGAACAAGCAACCGTGGGACAGGGGGACTGACAGAAGCAGACAAGGAGTCTACCCCTACCCCTTAATAACTCCACATGGCCCACACGCTCCATATCCACAAAGTCCGCTTAGTCTTCAGAATCAGCACTTGCAACATCACCAGGGAAAAGCGACCTGGTAGACCTTCGCTTTCATTTCTGCACAGGGTGCAGGACATCCCCCTGCGGGTGACGAGAAGGACGCACATCCACGTAGCCCCTACTGCCCCACGAGAGGTGGGGCACTCACCAATTAAAGCACGTACGGCACCCGGGGAGCTTTAACCCCCCAGCCTCCTTCCCCTACAGGAGCAGGGAACGAGGGACAGCCTTCAGAACAGACTTCACCACACTCAGTCCAGGAGACTGATGTGGGCAGGACGAAGCTCCACATGCACATCCTCCACGACGCACGCCACGCCACTACCGAAACACCCTCAGCCACCAGGGAGGCCCCGCAGAACTAACAGGTAACACCGATACAATACCTGTACCAGAGTACACCTCTCGAAGAAGGGCCTTCATCCAAAGGCCTCACAGGCAGAGAAATCACTTCTGCATCACCATCACCATACACCTGGAAGAGATTCACCCTCTCTGTCACACCAGCACGGCACACCGCAGCCCGTTGAACGGATAAGCCGCACCTAAAACACGTGTGAGGCTGACCAGAGTTGAAACACCTGATGGTGAACCCCATCAGCACCACAGAGGTGGGAATAGCGGATGCCAGTTTTATAGTGAGGGTCCCAGTTCCATTCTGCAGGCCTTTCAGACGTCCGGAGGAAAGTATGTTCATCCTGTGGTGCAACACCCTTCCATACTTTCCAAAAAAAACATCGCATTAGCTCTCAGAAACTCAAATAGCGCGCCCTGCACATTCACATAGCTTGTCAGAACACTAAGATCCGAAACCTCCACAGTCCCAGGATCACCAGGACATGGAAAACTGCGCCCGTCATAATACAGAATAAAATCCAGGAACACATCATTTGAACGGAACTACACCACCGCCGAACACCTACACCCTAGACACGCAACATGTAGCAAATTCACCAGCGCCACATCAACAGCCGGAAAATCCATCTGGCCGGGAAATCCAGCCCAGCAGAAGACATCTGCTTCACGGGGGCAAGGGAAACCCCATAACCCAGGCCTACCCCCCCGCCTGCAGGGCCCCAGCAACGTCACCACCAACAACCTTCAACACCACTTGACGAGCAGAGACTTGTTTACCATCAATTGGTCGTTCCCTCCCCGTCCCCTGCTAATTGGCTGCTGCAAGGTCAGACTCAACAAGTTTGCTGGGATGATATTTAATAATAATTACAGCCTGACGGGTCACCAGTTTAGTAACCATTTTGGTAAATGTTACAGTGGTGACGTTAGTTCATAACGTTGCAAAGGCTATCCTTTGCAACCTTTGTGTTGGTGGACTGCACACCAAGGGTTACCAAAAGTGGCTAAACCGTAACATTCTGTGTAACATGAGCTAGTATTTAGTGTGTCGTGTGCTGGTGTTCAGTGTAAGACGAGCTATTATTTAGTGTGACGAGTGCTCGAGTTTTGTGTAACGTATGCTGGTGTTCCGTGTGACATGTGTTGATGTTCTGTGAGACGTGTGCTGGTGTTCTGTTTGACATGTGCTGATGATTAGTGTAACATGAGCTAGTATTTAGTGTGACATGTGCTTGTGTGATGTGCGCTAGTGTTCTGTGTGACGTGTGCTGGTGTGACGTGTGGCGTGCGCTGGTGTTCTGTGTGACGTGTGCTAGTGTTCTGTGTGACGTGTGCTGGTGTTCTGTGAGACGTGTGCTAGTGATCTGTGTGACATGTGCTCGTGTGGCGTGTGCTGGTGTTCTGTGTGATGTGTGCTGGTGTTCTGTGTGATGTGTGTTGGTGTGACGTGTGACATGTGCTCGTGTGGCGTGTGCTGGTGTTCTGTGTGATGTGTGCTGGTGTTCTGTGTGACGTGTGACATGTGCTGGTGTGATGTGTGCTGGTGTTCTGTGTGATGTGTGCTAGTGTTCTGTGTGATGTGTGCTGGTGTTCTGTGTGACATGTGCTGGTGTGACGTGTGCTGGTGTTCCGTGTGGTGTGTGCTAGTGTTCTGTGTGACGTGTGCTGGTGTGATGTGTGCTGGAGTTCTGTGTGACATGTGCTGGTGTGATGTGTGCAGGTGTGATGTGTGGCGTGTGCTGGTGTTCTGTGTGACGTGTGCTGGTGTTCTGTGTGACATGTGCTGGTGTGACGTGTGCTGGTGTTCCGTGTGATGTGTGCTGGTGTTCTGTGTGACGTGTGCTGGTGTTCTGTTTGACGTGTGCTGGTGTTCTGTGTGACGTGAGCTGGTGTGATGTGTGCTGGTGTTCTGTTTGACGTGTGCTGGTGTTCTGTGTGACGTGAGCTGGTGTGATGTGTGCTGGTGTTCTGTGTGACGTGTGCTGGTGTTCTGTGTGACGTGTGCTGGTGTTCTGTGTGACCTGTGCTGGTGTTCTGTGTGACATGTGTTGGTGTGACGTGTGCTGGTGTTCTGTGTGACCTGTGCTGGTGTTCTGTGTGACCTGTGCTGGTGTTCTGTGTGACGTGTGCTAGTGTGACGTGTGCTTGTGTTCTATGTGACGTATGCTAGTGTTCTGTGTGACGTGTGCTGGTGTTCTGTGTGACATGTGCTGGTGTTCAGTGTGACGTGTGCTGGTGTTCCGTGTGATGCGTGCTGGTGTTCAGTGTGACGTGTGCTGGTGTTCCGTGTGATGTGTGCTGGTGTTCCGTGTGACGTGTGCTGTGACTACTTCATTGTGGCTTGTGTAGCTTTAAACCTTTGTTCCATGTATGTGTTACACCTGACTTTTTGAAGAAATTTTCCGGCACAACATCCTCCACATTGTTCAGTATTTTAAAAGTTTCAATAAGATCCGTCCTGTCATGCCTGGTTTGCAGTGCTGTTACAACTGTGGCCTTCGACCGTTCCTGATATGTGAGTTGAATTAGTTCTGGAATTATTTTTGTTGCCTGATGTTGCACTTTCTCCAGAGCAGCTATGTCCTTCTGCAGATGACGTCTCCATGCTTGGATACAATAATCCAAATGGGGGCGAACGAAAGATTTATCCAATTGAATCACTGCCTTCTTTTCCTTAAAGTCAAAGGTTGGCTTGATTATTCCAAAAGTTTGGTTAGCTTTTTTGGCTGCCGTCCCAACCTTCTGTGCAACTCTAATTGGATTTTGGTGGGTTATGACTCCAAGGTCCTTTCCTTCATCAATCTGCTGTAATGTAATGTAATGTTATTATTTTGGTAGTTGTGGCGTGGGGTTGTTATGCCCCACAGAATACTGGGACCTTGCAAATACAGGGTCTTGCATTTGTCAATATTAAAAAGGATTTGCCAGTCTTCTAACCATTTGAGGAGTTCTAGCAGATCTGTGTGTGTAAGGCTTCAACATCATTATCATTTCCCACTATACCATATCTATTTGTCATTTGCAAATTTGATGATGTGGTTTGTAATATTCTTATCTATGCCATTGATGTATATGACAAAAAAAAGGGTTGGCCCCAAAATGGATCCCTGTGATACCTCACTTGCCACATTTCTCCAATCAGATTCATTCCCATTTATCATCACTCTTTGTTTTCTGTTTTTAACCATTGTATTATCCATTCTACTATTCATCCATTTATTTCATGTGCCTGCAATTTCCTTGCCTGTCTTTCATGTGGTACCTTATCAAAGGCTTTAGCAAAATCCATGTATACTACATCAACCGGAAGTCCTTTGTCTGAGTGGCTGGTTACCGTTTCCAAAAATGTGAACAGGTTTGTAAGGCAGGATCTATTTTTTAATAAACCTATGTTGTGTCGATTTTACAAAATTCCATGAGCTTTCAGTAGTGTGATGTCAAGCTGATTAGACGGTAGTTCTACACCGAGTTCGTTTTGAGTTTTTCTAAAATAGGGGTGACATTTTCAAATTTCCAATCTAGGGGGGACTACCTCTTGGTCCAGAGACTCTGTAAAAATTAATTTCAGTGGTAGGGATAATTAGTTTTTCTACAGATCCTTTATGACTTTGGAATGTATACCATCCACACCTGGGGCTTACGAGTCTTTTAGTTTGTCAATGTTCTTCCTGATTATGTCACACTTTAAGATTATATTCCTAAATTCATTATCTTCACATCCTTGAAATTTTTGTGTGGGTGATGGGATGTCATCTAACCTTTCTAGTGTGATCGCTAATGTAAAATATTAACTATGATTTTTTGCTGCCCTTCTGTCGTTCATTATAGTTTTATTAGTCTTATCTTTTAAAGGTGATACCGAGTCCTAAATTATGGTTTTACTTCTTATGTAGGTATAAAACGACTTTTTGATCTTTCCTTATTGTTTGGGCAAGTTTCCTTTCGTAGTTCCTTTTGACTGATCTGATTTCCTGGGTGGCTGAGTTTAGTGTCCTTTTATGTATCTCATAATCAATGATGTCCGTCGTGGATTTATACGTTCTCTAGAGGTTCCTCTTGGTTATCAATTCTTGTTTAACTGCCTGGGTGGGTGGTCAGCTGGGTGGTTAGGTGCCAGGCTGGTAGGTGGGCAGGGCAAGCGGGCAGGTAGACAAGGTGGATGAGCGGGCGGGCAGGATTGCTGGCAGGAAAGTGGACTGGTTGGACGGATGCCAGGCAGAAGGGCGTGATGGTCGGTAGGTGAGTGGGCATCTACAGGAGTGGGTGTGGTGGCTGTTAGCCATCTAGTTCCCTTTCGTTTCTTCTTCATTTTTGGGCACATTTTTGAACCAGTTCCGTGATGACCTTCTTTAGCCAAGACGCTTCCATGTCGTTTACACCTATTAGATCCCTCCAAGAAATGATTTGCAGTTCCTCTCATTCCTTGATATTCACCTCGAAGGTAATCTAGAAATTTAACATCATAAACCTTGATGTTTTTTTTTTTGAATTTGCAGTCCATCTTAAAATATGGTGATCACATGAGGGGGTTAACTTTCCCCCTACCTGAATTTCATCAATCATTACCTCTTCTGATGTGAGCACACGATCTAGAATGCTATTACTTCGTGTGGGCTCTACCACATGCTGTATGAAAAAAAAGACTCCTGAACCAGATCTGGAAATAGTTCTAGATTTCTGCATGTGATTGTTTAATATAAACAGTTAACTGCTCAGTAAATATTAAAATGTTCTTCAAGAGATAAGAGCAATTATTTCCAAACAAATCAGTATTGGAAAATATGATTTCAGAACTAATTAGAGTTCAGTTTGGTGTCATAAGTGACAATTAACATTAAAGTATTCTTAAAAATATTAACAAAACTTCTACCATCACAAGTAATAATTGTGGCAAAACTTTGGAAACCTCACTTAGACTTGCCTGCCATGCAGGTTATTTCTGTTCCAAGTGACCTAAGAGTACTTGGGTAATATTTTATGGTCACCGTCCAAGCTAGAACGAAGGTAACTTAATTATATGTTTAGTTAATAATTATTTATCACATAGAACTGAGGAACAGTAATTCCTGGAATACTGAGATATTACACATAATAATTAACGGTAAACAGGGAATTTTCCTGTAATTAGTTGAATTATTCGACAGTATGGAGACCTTCGATGTAACTGAGGCCAGCTATCACATCCCAACACTACGGGGTGTTGTCAGTGGTCTCTACTGAGACCCATATATAAGTGTTTCATTGTTATTTATAAAAAATCATGCTTTTAATTTTTGTGTAACTGTTCAAGACATAACCATTGAGATCTACCATATTATCATGTTGGATTAATTTGTTTATTATTATTTAGTTGTTTCTAGCCTGAAACGCTGTACGTATTAGTGGCTATAGGCATAGTATACTCAAGGTCTATCTAGAAATCCAACACTCTGTTTGTAACTCATTTTGTTTGTGTATATATTTACCTGAATAATAATAATAATAATAATAATAATATTATAATATATAATAATATAATTATTATATATTGTTATTATTATTATTAGTAGTAGTAGTAGTATTATTATTATAGTGTCATCCATATTTCCGTGGAAATAAATATTTCATTCACCTGGGCTCTAAGAGACTCAAGCCGAGGACCCCACACGTGTGAGACCGAAGCTCTATTCACTCAGCTATGAGTAGTATTAATAGGGCAAGATTCCAGAAGCAACTACTGCTGCTTTGCAGGAATTTTCAATTTTCCCTGACGACTACTGAAACGCACAGAAATTAGATTAGACGTTGAGGTGTCTCATCCTAATCACACACTCAGATCTTGACAAAGCACTGAGGAGAGTGCAAAAGACTTAGTGTAAATTCCTTACAAAAAATTCACAAATACATAAGTGCGGGTTTTTATCCTATGTTATTATTATTATTATTATTATTCCCCTCCGTGGTGCCTCCTTGCCGTGGTGAGGGGCTCACGTACACCTCCCTGGGACAGGTGTGGGTTGCCTGTGCCCCCTCTTTGGGTGGTGTACGTGCTGAAGGGCACCATGTAGGGGCCTTGTGAGCCATCGGACCACCCGCTGGAGGGGTCGCCTGTGAGAGGCCGCCCTGAGTGGATGGTTGGGTGTCCAGGCTAGGACGATAGGGGGACTGGGGTCTCAGCACCAGTGTGGGAGAATGCACGAAGTAGTAGGACTCTCCTGTTGAAAGGGGGAGCACCGCTGGGGACGACACACCCTTCCTGCACTGGCCTGCGCTCGGCCTCCCTGGCTGCCCTGGTAGGTGGTATCCCTTGGTTCCAGGTCCCATCCCTTTTATTAGTTTGCTATATGGATGACGACTTGACTACTTCTAACCAGGCTCATGGGGTGGGCGACCAGGCCCCTGAGTCGGACCGTCCTGGAAGACCGGGATCTGTAGCCTCCACTACAGAGCCCGGTTTAGGCCCAGACCGGACTCTTCCTCCCCTCCTTCCTCTATGGTTGGGTCGAGCTCCAAGCCTGCTGCGGTGACCGTCTCGTCCCCTTGCACGGCTCCATCTCTTCTTGCGACTACTGCACCTTTCGACCCGTCTCTCTCTACGGGTTCTCATCGCCGTCCCCACCACGGCCGCTCTCGTATGCTTCCTTCCCATCCTACTTCGTTCCATGCTTTGTTTGGTCCTGCTACATGGACTAAGTACTTTGACCTCCAACCCTTGGACTCAACTCCTCCTAACGATTTTTCCCTTCATAGGCATCTTGTCGATTTTGTGGATGCCTCTGTCACCTTCAACCCCACTCGTCTTGGTACCCGTGTCGTTGCAGCTCCATCTCAGGATGCGGCCACTCGCTTGTCCGCCTTATCCTGCCTTGGTGAAACCCCTGTTCGGGTCTCGAAGAACGCTCGGTTGAATGCCAGTGTGGGCACTGTTCTCCTCCCGCACCATGTTGTGACCGGTGTTAGGGATCTCAGGGACTGCCACGAGGATATCAAGCATGTCCTCGAGGCCCAGGGTCATTCTGTCCTCCAGTGGATACATTTACTCGTCCCCCTCGTGGTCATCGCCGTCTGCCTCTTCGGGTTGTGAAGGTTACCTTTGATGGTAGGACCCTTCCATCCTCTGTTATTCTCGCTGGTGCCAGGTGCTCCGTTCAGGAGTATATTCCATCTCCTCGGCTCTGCGGTAAGTGCTGGAAGTTTGGGCATGGTACCCTCAGGTGCTCTAGTCCTGTCTCTCTCTGTCCCTTGTGTGGAAGCGAGGGTCACTCTAAGTTGGAGTGCACTTCTCCCCAGGCCCGCTGCCTCAATTGCGGTGAGGCCACCCTACCTTCTCCCGTGCGTGTATTCGTTACAAACTTGAGGCGGCTGTCCTCAACTTGAAGCACCGGGACCGTTTGTCTTTTCCTGAAGCTCGGCGCCAAGTTCATTGTCTCCCCTCTTTCGCTGGTGTCTCCTATGCTCGAGTGGTGCGCTCTTCTTCTCCTCGTCCTTCCCGCCTTCCTCAGTCTCACAACCGTTTCCGAGCCTTAGACCAGACACGCCCACCACCACCTCCCCTGTTTCCCTCCGTTCTGTCCCGAAGGGTCCCCCTCCTGGTTCTCTGTCTAGGGCTCCCCTTCTTTCTACCCAGTCTGTCACATCTCCTGTGTCTTCTATTTCCTCTCCTACTAGTCCTTCTCCTCCGTCTCTTGGCTCTCCACGCCGCCTGACTGTGCGGGCGACGTCCATCGCTCTCCTGATGGTTGTGTTGTTCGCTCTCGCTCTTCTTCTCCTATCGAGACTCTGGAGTCTGTTGCCCAGTACGTTGCTGCTGGGACGCCTGTTTCTTTGAGTCAGAAGCGGAAACCTGGCTCCTCTCCTTCCTCCTCCCCTGTCGGTAAGAAGGCTTCGCTTTCTTCTTCGCCCCTATCTCTGCTTCTATCGTTCCTTCCCTCCCGCTTCGGTGGTGGTGCCCCCCTGTTCCTTGTGGGGGTTCTTTAGCCCCCAGTTCCATCTCGGTTACTGCCCTTGCTGAGGTGCGCTCCCCTCTTTCTGCTCCCCCTCCTCCTCCCCTTCCTTCTCCTCCAGCCCGCTCGTCCATCTCTTCCGTCCTTCCGCTTCTTGCCCTCCTTCTTTACTCAGTTTACCCATGCCCCCTAATCCTGACTTTGCTGACCCTGATCCTGACTCTGTGCTTTTTTAGCGTGCTGTGTTCCTTCTTTACCTTTGTTTCTTCTTTGCTCTCTGTTACTCTCCTCTCTCTCTCTTTGATGTCTTTTCTTCAGTGGAACATCCGTGGATTTTACGCCAATTTCCTTGACCTTCCACTTCTCATCTCACAGTTTTCGCCCCTTTGTGTCTGTCTCCAGGAGCCGATGCTTGGTTCTCGTTCTGGTCGCTTCCGTGGCTATTCTTTTCCTCTCCCCTACTCCATAATTCTTCTGCTCTCTTGATTCGTTCCGATGTTCCCTTTGTCCCCTTACTTTTTTCCTCGCCTCTCCACTGTTCTGCCGCCCGTGTCTTTGTGCGTAGATGGTACACGGTTTGTTCCATTTATCTTCCCCCCACTGTCCCACTTTCTCTTCCCGATCTTAAACACCTCCTAGACTCCTTGCCGGAGCCTGTGCTCCTGCTGGGTGATTTCAATTGTCGTCATGCCCTTGGGGTGATGTGCTGACAACACCCGGGTCGCCTACTTGAACCTTTCATCCTCTCTTCTTCCTATCCCTTCTTAATTCTGGTGAGCCCACTCATTTGGACTCTCGGACTCGCTCCCTTTCTTGTCTCGATCTTTCTCTGTGTGCTCGTCATCCCTTTCCTTAGATTTGGTGGGGAGTCCTTGATGACCTCCATGGCAGTGACCATTTTCCTATCCTTGTCTTTTTTCTCCTTTCGCCCTCCTCTCTCCTTCCCTCGGTGCGGTTTGCCGAGGCTGACTGGCGCCTTTTTACTCTCCGTGCTACTATTTCCGACCTCTCCGTTTTCTCTCCTCGCCCCCTCGCGCCTTCCTTCTTTTTCATGACACTATCTTTGACGCTGCCCTGCACTCTATTCCTCGCTCTTCCTCTCGGGGAACGCGAAAGTGCGTTCCCTGGTGGAATTTGGACTGTGCTCGGGCTGTCCGCTGTAAGCGTGCAGCCTGGAAGAGACATCGCCGCCGGCAGACGGTTGAGTCTTTTCTTTTGTTTCGGAAGGCGAGTGCGGTGGCCCGTAGGACCATCCGTGCGGCTAAACGTGCTTGCTGGGCGACTTATGTCTCTACCGTTACTTCCGAAACTCCTCTTCCGCTGGTCTGGAAGCGTATCCGCAAGATTGCGGGTAAGTTCGTTCCCGATGTCTCCCCGGTCCTTCGCCTCCATGGTGCTCTTGTAGCGGACCCGTTGCAGGTTGCGACCGAACTGGGTTCCCATTTCTCCTCTGTTAGTTCTGGTTCTCATCTCCCCCAATCCTTCCTTCTTCGTAAGCCTCTCCTTGAGTCTCGTCCTTTCAATTTCTGTACTTTTCTCCACCTTCCCTATAATGATCCCTTCTCTCTCTCTGAACTTCAATCTGCCCTAGCCCTTTGTGGTTCTACGGCAGCGGGCTCTGATGGCATTCATTATGAAATGCTCCGCCATCTCCCTCCGTGCACGTCTCGGTATTTACTGAGTCTGTACAATCGGGTCTGGGAGTCGTCGTCAGTCCCTGAAGACTGGCTCGATGCTGTTGTCCTCCCTGTTCGGAAACCAGGGTCTCTCGGGTCATCCCCCAAGGACTTCCGCCCTATTGCCCTCACGAGTTGCGTCTGCAAGCTCTTTGAACGTATGGTTAACGTTCGTTTGATGTGGTTCTTAGAACACTATAACCACCTCTCTCCTTCTCAATTTGGTTTTCGCAAGTGCCGCAGCACAACGGATGTCCTGGTAAACTTGGAGGTCTATATTCGTACTGCTTTTGCTGCGAAGACTTCCGTTGTTGCCGTCCTTTTTGGCCTAGAAAAGGCTTACGACACTACCTGGCGGTATCACATTCTGTCTCAACTTCATTCTTTTGGCCTTCGTGGGAACCTCCCTCTCTTCCTCCAGAGCTTCCTCTCTCGTCGTTCCTTTCGTGTGCGGCTTGGTACTGCTCTCTCTGCCCCTTTTCGGCAGTATGAGGGGGTACCCCAGGGTAGTGTTCTGAGCACTACTCTTTTTCTAGTTGCCCTCAACGGTCTTCTTTCTTCTCTTCCTTCTGGTGTCTTCTCTGCTCTGTATGTTGATGATCTTACCCTTTGCTGTCAGGGTGATGATTCCCCTCTCCTTCAACGACAGGCTTCAACTTGCGATTGATGCCGTGTCGTCGTGGGCCACCGATCATGGCTTCAAGTTCTCTGCATCTAAGACTTGTGCTATGACCTTTACTCGGAAGCATGTTGTTCTTCGTCCCTCTTTGTCGCTTTATGGTCATCCCATTGTGTACAGGGATTCCGCAAAGCTCTTGGGGTTAGTCTTTGACACTCGTTTGTCTTGGTCAGCCCATATCTCTTGCCTCCGAGTTGAGTGCTCTAAGGCCCTTAACCTCCTTAAGGTTTTGTCCCATACTTCTTGGGGAGCGGATAGACGCACGCTCCTATATTTGCACTCCTCTCTCGTCCTGTCTAAACTCGATTATGGTTGCCCTGCTTACTCTTCTGCTTCTCCTTCTACTCTTCGCCGTCTTGATGCTTTGCACCATACTGGGTTGCGTCTCAGCTCTGGTGCCTTTCGTTTGACTCCCGCCCTCAGTTTGTATGTTGACACTGGCTTTCTCTCTCTCCAGGACCGCCGTGACCGCTACTGTCTTTGCTATCTTGCGCGGTCCTTACAGCATCCTTCCTCTCGCCTCTGTCGTGCTTTGACTTTTCCTCCTCCTGTAGCTCCTGTTCCTCTTCATTGTCTCCCGCTTTCTGTTCGGTTATCTCGCTTGCAGGATTCTCTTTCTGTTCATCTTTCTAATGTTTCTCCTTGTGGTGTCTGTATATAGCTGAGATAGTCTTGGTAGTAAGGTTGATGTAAAGTCATTCCTGGTTACTGACTTTAATACTTAAACTGATTACATGATAGAGTAGCTCCCAAGCTTGGCAGGCGTCCTGTGCGCTATTTACCTTCTCTAGTGGCGTCCAGCCGCCGCACATAGAAAACGGATGGTACCATTTTCTGTGAACATGACATCCCTCCTTTTCTTTAAAAAGAATGAATACAGGATGTCTACCATGCTTGTAGCACAAAGCAAAGTTATTGACACAAAGTAAGTTATTAACATATCAAGAGATATTGCATACATTTAACATTAATTAAACACACAAAGAATTTAAACAATCTTTACCACAAAGGATTTCAATGATAAAAATACATATGCAATGTTAAACAAACATGAAAGAAACTGTAATACAAAGTTACAAAATATTGAATGAGAGATCTGCATTATTCAAACAATATTAAATTTAGTTCAGCATAACAAGTAAATACTTTGCATTACATATGAACACAATTAATCATCATATCGTGTAGGGCGTTTAACATGTCGTTTTGGACGAGAGTCCTTAAATACAAAAACATCCCTCGATGAATTGTTTATCGAGTTATAACTCATTTTTTCTTTTTCTTTTGCACGACTTTGCACTTCATCATTTTCTACACTAGTTGGAATCACTTTGAAATAAGCCATATTACGTGTTATACTATGATCTCTATTACTCGCTGTTACCATAGTTCCTTTTACACTAATCACTTTATATGGTTTTGTATCATACGGCATATCTAGCTTTCCCTCTTTTTTCTTTTTAACGAGAACAGTATCTCCAACCTTTATGAATTGTTGCTTTGCACGTTGATCATGAGCAATTTTCATTTTGCCCTTGGCTAGTGCATCCTTCTGAGCGAGACATTTATCCGTTACTTTGGCTGGCATGACAGGTAGTGCGATTCTCATAGGACGTCCAAATAAAAGTTCGCCAGGCGACTTGCCCAGTGTTCCATGCGGTGTTGCACGGTAGTTCCTGAGAAAAGCATACATAGCTTGTTTCCAGGATCGTCCTTCGGCATGAGCACAGCGTACAGCTTTCATGAGAGGTTGCATGAATCTCTCTACTTCTCCATTTGCTTGAGGATGTAGTGGCATCACACGGCGGTGTTTGAATCCAATATGCTCAGCAAAGTTGACAAAGTCTTGTCCATTAAATGGCGGTCCATTGTCCGTCTTGACAACTTCAGGAATGCCAAAGTTTGAAAAGATCTTGTCGAGTTTCGGGATGACAGCCTTTGCAGATGTGGAAGTGATGATTTCTACTTCTGGATAACGTGAGTGATCATCAATGACTACCATCAAGTACTCTCCAGTTGGTAGCGGTCCACAGAAATCCATCGATACTTCCATCCATGGTGCAGCAGGTAGTGGTGAAGGTTGTAGAGGTGTTGGTCTTGAAGTATCCACTGCAGCTTGGCAAGGGACACAGGCATCATGCATGTCCTTAGCTTGACGATCAATGCCAGGAAACCACACCTTTTCTCGTAGCAGCTGTTTGGTCCTTACAAGACCTTGGTGTCCTTGATGTGCAAGCTTCAGAGCACGTTGCTGGAGAACAGCAGTGGAATGACGATACGAGTACCTCGCAGCACGGTGTCGCGTTGTTGCGTAACACTTAATTCTGTCTGGATGCGTTCAAGTGCTTTGAATGCATCTTGGTCAACTCCTGAGGGTGGGATGCGTGGAAACTTTTTCTTAGTCAATGCATCCACTGTTGCTTGCAGAGTTGGGTCCTCTAGGTTGCAGTACGTATTTCATCAAGAGTGAGAGCCTTAGGGACTGCATCACAGGTTACAGAGTGTACATATTCCGGCAACTTGCTGATGCTTGGTGATGGTGAAACTGTTGGCAGGATGCCGACTGATGTAATCAGCGGGATTGCCTGCACCCGGCTGTATTTCACCGTAAAGTTGTATGGTTGCAGACGAAGAGCCCATCTCTCAAGCGAGCTGGTGGTTTGGACTTTGGATTTATTGAAG
>WNGS01000677.1:6506-19954 GCA_020271785.1 Procambarus virginalis | reverse complement strand
CACTACCCAGGAGCCAACAGTGATCTACAGGTGTACCACACACACTACCCAGGAGCCAACAGTGATCTACAGGTGTACCACACACACTACCCAGGAGCCAACAGTGATCTACAGGTGTACCACACACACTACCCAGGAGCCAACAGTGATCTACAGGTGTACCACACACACTACCCAGGAGCCAACAGTGACCTACAGGTGTACCACCACACTACCAGGAGCCAACAGTGACTACAGGTGTACCACACACACTACCCAGGAGCCAACAGTATCCTACAGGTGTGCCACACACTACCCAGGAGCCAACAGTGTCCTACAGGTGTACCACACACTACCCAGGAGCCAACAGTGACCTACAGGTGTGCCACACACTACCCAGGAGCCAACAGTGACCTACAGGTGTACCACACACACTACCCAGGAGCCAACAGTGACCTACAGGTGTACCACACACACTACCCAGGAGCCAACAGTGTCCTACAGGTGTACACACACTACCCAGGAGCCAACAGTGACCTACAGGTGTACCACACACTACCCAGGAGCCAACAGTGACCTACAGGTGTACCACACACTACCCAGGAGCCAACAGTGACCTACAGGTGTACCACACACTACCCAGGAGCCAACAGTACCTACAGGTGTACCACACACTACCCAGGAGCCAACAGTGTCCTACAGGTGTACCACACACACTACCCAGGAGCCAACAGTGACCTACAGGTGTACCACACACTACCCAGGAGCCAACAGTGTCCTACAGGTGTACCACACACACTACCCAGGAGCCAACAGTGACCTACAGGTGTACCACACACTACCCAGGAGCCAACAGTACCTACAGGTGTACCACACACTACCCAGGAGCCAACAGTGTCCTACAGGTGTACCACACACACTACCCAGGAGCCAACAGTGATCTACAGGTGTACCACACACACTACCCAGGAGCCAACAGTGATCTACAGGTGTACCACACACACTACCCAGGAGCCAACAGTGACCTACAGTGTGCCACACACTACCCAGGAGCCAACAGTATCCTACAGGTGTACCACACACACTACCCAGGAGCCAACAGTGATCTACAGGTGTACCACACACACTACCCAGGAGCCAACAGTGATCTACAGGTGTACCACACACTACCCAGGAGCCAACAGTGATCTACAGGTGTACCACACACACTACCCAGGAGCCAACAGTGATCTACAGGTGTACCACACACTACCCAGGAGCCAACAGTGATCTACAGGTGTACCACACACACTACCCAGGAGCCAACAGTGATCTACAGGTGTACCACACACACTACCCAGGAGCCAACAGTGACCTACAGGTGTACACACACACTACCCAGGAGCCAACAGTGACCTACAGGTGTACCACACACACTACCCAGGAGCCAACAGTATCCTACAGGTGTGCCACACACTACCCAGGAGCCAACAGTGTCCTACAGGTGTACCACACACTACCCAGGAGCCAACAGTGACCTACAGGTGTGCCACACACTACCCAGGAGCCAACAGTGACCTACAGGTGTACCACACACACTACCCAGGAGCCAACAGTGACCTACAGGTGTACCACACACACTACCCAGGAGCCAACAGTGTCCTACAGGTGTACCACACACTACCCAGGAGCCAACAGTGACCTACAGGTGTACCACACACACTACCCAGGAGCCAACAGTATCCTACAGGTGTACCACACACACTACCCAGGAGCCAACAGTGACCTACAGGTGTACCACACACTACCCAGGAGCCAACAGTGTCCTACAGGTGTACACACACACACTACCCAGGAGCCAACAGTGACCTACAGGTGTACCACACACACTACCCAGGAGCCAACAGTATCCTACAGGTGTTCCACACACACTACCCAGGAGCCAACAGTGACCTACAGGTGTACCACACACTACCCAGGAGCCAACAGTGACCTACAGGTGTTCCACACACACTACCCAGGAGCCAACAGTGTCCTACAGGTGTACCACACACTACCCAGGAGCCAACAGTGTCCTACAGGTGTACCACACACACTACCCAGGAGCCAACAGTATCCTACAGGTTCCACACACACTACCCAGGAGCCAACAGTGACCTACAGGTGTACCACACACTACCCAGGAGCCAACAGTGACCTACAGGTGTCCACACACACTACCCAGGAGCCAACAGTGTCCTACAGGTGTACCACACACACTACCCAGGAGCCAACAGTATCCTACAGGTGTACCACACACACTACCCAGGAGCCAACAGTGACCTACAGGTGTACCACACACTACCCAGGAGCCAACAGTGTCCTACAGGTGTACCACACACACTACCCAGGAGCCAACAGTGACCTACAGGTGTACCACACACACTACCCAGGAGCCAACAGTATCCTACAGGTGTCCACACACACTACCCAGGAGCCAACAGTGACCTACAGGTGTACACACACTACCCAGGAGCCAACAGTGACCTACAGGTGTACCACACACACTACCCAGGAGCCAACAGTGATCTACAGGTGTTCCCACACACTACCCAGGAGCCAACAGTGACCTACAGGTGTGCCACACACTACCCAGGAGCCAACAGTGACCTACAGGTGTACCACACACACTACCCAGGAGCCAACAGTGTCCTACAGGTGTACCACACACTACCCAGGAGCCAACAGTGACCTACAGGTGTGCCACACACTACCCAGGAGCCAACAGTGACCTACAGGTGTACCACACACACTACCCAGGAGCCAACAGTATCCTACAGGTGTGCCACACACTACCCAGGAGCCAACAGTGACCTACAGGTGTACCACACACTACCCAGGAGCCAACAGTGACCTACAGGTGTACCACACACTACCCAGGAGCCAACAGTGACCTACAGGTGTACCACACACTACCCAGGAGCCAACAGTGTCCTACAGGTGTACACACACACTACCCAGGAGCCAACAGTGTCCTACAGGTGTACCACACACTACCCAGGAGCCAACAGTGACCTACAGGTGTACCACACACTACCCAGGAGCCAACAGTGACCTACAGGTGTACCACACACTACCCAGGAGCCAACAGTGTCCTACAGGTGTACCACACACACTACCCAGGAGCCAACAGTGACCTACAGGTGTACACACACACTACCCAGGAGCCAACAGTGTCCTACAGGTGTACCACACACACTACCCAGGAGCCAACAGTGACCTACAGGTGTACCACACACTACCCAGGAGCCAACAGTGACCTACAGGTGTACACACACACTACCCAGGAGCCAACAGTGTCCTACAGGTGTACCACACACACTACCCAGGAGCCAACAGTGATCTACAGGTGTACCACACACTACCCAGGAGCCAACAGTGATCTACAGGTGTACCACACACACTACCCAGGAGCCAACAGTGACCTACAGGTGTACCACACACTACCCAGGAGCCAACAGTATCCTACAGGTGTACCACACACACTACCCAGGAGCCAACAGTGACCTACAGGTGTACCACACACACTACCCAGGAGCCAACAGTGATCTACAGGTGTACCACACACACTACCCAGGAGCCAACAGTGATCTACAGGTGTACCACACACACTACCCAGGAGCCAACAGTGATCTACAGGTGTACCACACACACTACCCAGGAGCCAACAGTGACCTACAGGTGTACCACACACTACCCAGGAGCCAACAGTGACCTACAGGTGTTCCACACACACTACCCAGGAGCCAACAGTGTCCTACAGGTGTACCACACACACTACCCAGGAGCCAACAGTATCCTACAGGTGTACCACACACACTACCCAGGAGCCAACAGTGACCTACAGGTGTACCACACACTACCCAGGAGCCAACAGTGTCCTACAGGTGTACCACACACTACCCAGGAGCCAACAGTGACCTACAGGTGTACCACACACACTACCCAGGAGCCAACAGTATCCTACAGGTGTTCCACACACACTACCCAGGAGCCAACAGTGACCTACAGGTGTACCACACACTACCCAGGAGCCAACAGTGACCTACAGGTGTACCACACACACTACCCAGGAGCCAACAGTGATCTACAGGTGTTCCACACACACTACCCAGGAGCCAACAGTGACCTACAGGTGTGCCACACACTACCCAGGAGCCAACAGTGACCTACAGGTGTACCACACACACTACCCAGGAGCCAACAGTGTCCTACAGGTGTACCACACACTACCCAGGAGCCAACAGTGACCTACAGGTGTGCCACACACTACCCAGGAGCCAACAGTGACCTACAGGTGTACCACACACACTACCCAGGAGCCAACAGTATCCTACAGGTGTGCCACACACTACCCAGGAGCCAACAGTGACCTACAGGTGTACCACACACTACCCAGGAGCCAACAGTGACCTACAGGTGTGCCACACACTACCCAGGAGCCAACAGTGACCTACAGGTGTACCACACACACTACCCAGGAGCCAACAGTGTCCTACAGGTGTACCACACACTACCCAGGAGCCAACAGTGTCCTACAGGTGTACCACACACTACCCAGGAGCCAACAGTGACCTACAGGTGTACCACACACTACCCAGGAGCCAACAGTGACCTACAGGTGTACCACACACTACCCAGGAGCCAACAGTGTCCTACAGGTGTACCACACACACTACCCAGGAGCCAACAGTGATCTACAGGTGTACCACACACACTACCCAGGAGCCAACAGTGACTACAGGTGTACCACACACACTACCCAGGAGCCAACAGTGACCTACAGGTGTGCCACACACTACCCAGGAGCCAACAGTATCCTACAGGTGTACCACACACACTACCCAGGAGCCAACAGTGATCTACAGGTGTACCACACACACTACCCAGGAGCCAACAGTGACCTACAGGTGTACCACACACTACCCAGGAGCCAACAGTGATCTACAGGTGTACCACACACACTACCCAGGAGCCAACAGTGACCTACAGGTGTACCACACACACTACCCAGGAGCCAACAGTGATCTACAGGTGTACCACACACTACCCAGGAGCCAACAGTGACCTACAGGTGTTCCACACACACTACCCAGGAGCCAACAGTGTCCTACAGGTGTACCACACACACTACCCAGGAGCCAACAGTATCCTACAGGTGCACCACACACATACCCAGGAGCCAACAGTGACCTACAGGTGTACCACACACTACCCAGGAGCCAACAGTGTCCTACAGGTGTACCACACACACTACCCAGGAGCCAACAGTGACCTACAGGTGTACCACACACACTACCCAGGAGCCAACAGTATCCTACAGGTGTTCCACACACACTACCCAGGAGCCAACAGTGACCTACAGGTGTACCACACACTACCCAGGAGCCAACAGTGACCTACAGGTGTACCACACACACTACCCAGGAGCCAACAGTGATCTACAGGTGTTCCACACACACTACCCAGGAGCCAACAGTGACCTACAGGTGTGCCACACACTACCCAGGAGCCAACAGTGACCTACAGGTGTACCACACACACTACCCAGGAGCCAACAGTGTCCTACAGGTGTACCACACACTACCCAGGAGCCAACAGTGACCTACAGGTGTACCACACACTACCCAGGAGCCAACAGTGTCCTACAGGTGTACCACACACACTACCCAGGAGCCAACAGTGACCTACAGGTGTACCACACACTACCCAGGAGCCAACAGTGACCTACAGGTGTACCACACACACTACCCAGGAGCCAACAGTGACCTACAGGTGTACCACACACTACCCAGGAGCCAACAGTGACCTACAGGTGTACCACACACTACCCAGGAGCCAACAGTGTCCTACAGGTGTACCACACACACTACCCAGGAGCCAACAGTGATCTACAGGTGTACCACACACACTACCCAGGAGCCAACAGTGATCTACAGGTGTACACACACACTACCCAGGAGCCAACAGTGACCTACAGGTGTACCACACTACCCAGGAGCCAACAGTGACCTACAGGTGTACCACACACACTACCCAGGAGCCAACAGTGATCTACAGGTGTACCACACACACTACCCAGGAGCCAACAGTGACCTACAGGTGTACCACACACATACCCAGGAGCCAACAGTGATACAGGTGTACACACACACTACCCAGGAGCCAACAGTGACCTACAGGTGTACCACACACTACCCAGGAGCCAACAGTGACCTACAGGTGTACACACACACTACCCAGGAGCCAACAGTGATCCTACAGGTGTACCACACACTACCCAGGAGCCAACAGTGTCTACAGGTGTACCACACACTACCCAGGAGCCAACAGTGACCTACAGGTGTGCCACACACTACCCAGGAGCCAACAGTGACCTACAGGTGTACCACACACTACCCAGGAGCCAACAGTGACCTACAGGTGTACCACACACACTACCCAGGAGCCAACAGTGTCTACAGGTGTACCACACACTACCCAGGAGCCAACAGTGACCTACAGGTGTACCACACACACTACCCAGGAGCCAACAGTGACCTACAGGTGTACCACACACACTACCCAGGAGCCAACAGTGACCTACAGGTGTAACACACACTACCCAGGAGCCAACAGTGACCTACAGGTGTACCACACACACACTACCAGGAGCCAACAGTGACCTACAGGTGTACCACACACACTACCCAGGAGCCAACAGTACCTACAGGTGTCCACACACACTACCCAGGAGCCAACAGTGCTACAGGTGTCCCACACACTACCCAGGAGCCAACAGTGACCTACAGGTGTACCACACACTACCCAGGAGCCAACAGTGACCTACAGGTGTACCACACACTACCCAGGAGCCAACAGTGACCTACAGGTGTACCACACACTACCCAGGAGCCAACAGTATCTACAGGTGTTCCACACACACTACCCAGGAGCCAACAGTGACCTACAGGTGTACCACACACTACCCAGGAGCCAACAGTGACCTACAGGTGTCACACACACTACCCAGGAGCCAACAGTGACCTACAGGTGTACCACACACACTACCCAGGAGCCAACAGTACCTACAGGTGTACCACACACTACCCAGGAGCCAACAGTGACTACAGGTGTACCCACACACTACCCAGGAGCCAACAGTGTCTACAGGTGTACCACACACACTACCCAGGAGCCAACAGTGACCTACAGGTGTCCACACACACTACCCAGGAGCCAACAGTTCTACAGGTGTACACACACACTACCCAGGAGCCAACAGTGACCTACAGGTGTACCACACACTACCCAGGAGCCAACAGTGACCTACAGGTGTACCAACACACTACCCAGGAGCCAACAGTGACCTACAGGTGTACCACACACTACCCAGGAGCCAACAGTGTCCTACAGGTGTACCAACACACTACCCAGGAGCCAACAGTGACCTACAGGTGTACCACACACTACCCAGGAGCCAACAGTGACCTACAGGTGTACCACACACTACCCAGGAGCCAACAGTGACCTACAGGTGTACCACACACACTACCAGGAGCCAACAGTGATACAGGTGTACCACACACTACCCAGGAGCCAACAGTGACCTACAGGTGTACCACACACACTACCCAGGAGCCAACAGTGACTACAGGTGACCACACACTACCCAGGAGCCAACAGTGACCTACAGGTGTACCACACACACTACCCAGGAGCCAACAGTGACCTACAGGTGTACCACACACACTACCCAGGAGCCAACAGTGATCTNTTAACACTTCCTATCAGTTGCACTTGGTAACACTGTTATTGAACACTTGTAATATGAGCTGACATATGATGGTTACACCGGATCAAAGGTACACTGTCAACAAGGAAATGCTACACAGGATTAAATACGCTGCCACCATCCTGCCTTTGACCACTGAGACTAATCAAGCAACGAGGCAAGAAACATTGCTTGGTTTGGAGAGTACTTTCTATAACTGTCATTAAATATGAGACGGTTGTCAGCCACGATATCAAAAGATTCTAAGAGGATTCAACAATTGACACAGACGGGAAATTTAACATGAGTTTATTGAGATACCAAATTATACTAACACCACGATAATTCCTACTCTAACACTGGCAACAAGTTAAGAAATTTAGACATGGAACAAAATTACAGAGATCACACACATTACCTTAAAAGACCTCTGTCTCTCGTCCGGTGACACTGTCTCTCCCGGCCTGTGGATGGTGTCACAGAACCGGCCTCGATCCGGGAGCACCGTACTCTCTCTCTCCCCTGGCTCTACAGGCCCCTATATACACCATTACAAAGGGGGGGGGGAAGATTTTTTTGTGAAACCTACACCAAGAAGTAAGAGGGCGGCCACACGTGTCTGACCCTTTGACCTGGTAAAAGGGGGAAATCCAAGCATGTTTACACATGAGGATCTGGAGTCTGTCCCTTACCCTCTTGACAAGAGTATCATGAAATATTACCTACTTGAAACTTTGCTGAATAAGACTAACCCAGGAATTTTTAATCAACATACAAGAAAACCGGAGGGCATCTGGGCTGACCTCTTGGAGCAGACTTCCCTGGTTGAGAACTCTAGGGGGGGGGGGGTCATGGGTGTTACAGCTCCCTTTCCCCGGAGTTAAGACAAAATCGTGTGTATGAAATTAAGCACAATTTTGTCTTATCCTAACTCATCCCAAATACCACAACTTAACCCTAAAAGAGAAAAATAAAAAAAAATTGCCAGTGACATTTTGATAAAAGTAAACTAACTAAATTAACATGATGCAAAGTACATTATACAGTAACACTTCAGTAAGAACAATACATAAATGTAAAATGGAAGAAACAAAAGTACAAAAAAAAATCCTGGCAAAGTACCAGCAATGACACCCTCACACATGATACAATTGCGAAGATCATAATATGACAAAAGTATAAAAAAGACAAATCCCGACTGCACTCAAGGCAGTCCAGCAAGGCTTCCCCTGAAGGCTGGAAGACCCAAACAAAAATCGCCTTAAAACTAGCATGATATATATAAAAAAAAATAATAAAAAAAATATCCCAAATGGAACAGGAAACTTAGAACTAAAATCATATAACGTTAAAAATACAAGTAATGCCACAAGGCTACATAATACACTGAGTTACAATACATGAATAAAGAATACTATGATCCAATGACACATCCTGCCTGCACACTAGGCAGGCTAGCAAGCCTTCCTCAGAAGATCTGAAGAACAAAACATACACAAATAAAATGATCAACAACATGAAAATATATGTAACATTCCTATTCTAACATAAAAAATGAAGTAATTAAAAAATAACAGGTAACATTATACCCTAAACCTCTGCTGGGTACCTCATGACCCACAGCCAAACCTATGAGTTATACAAGTTATAAAACATGGTTACAAAAACAACTGACATCAAAACTCTGCAACAGAACCGTACGTTACAGAACACTTGTCGGCCAATCCAATACCGCACAAGACAACAGTGCCAGGGTCAATCTCCATGCACCCTGCACACACTGAAAGTAAGACTACCTCTTACCACAACAGAAACTTCTTAACATTACAACATTTTATTGAAAAAAAAGGCATGCAAATAATACAAAAAAATATGTACCCAACACTGGTACCAAACAGGGAACCTGGACACTCATCACCAGGACAGACTTATCACATAGACACATACATGAAATAAAATAATAATAAATTTCACGATAAAGTTAGTGCTAGAGACCCAAGTCATCCAGCTAAGATCACTGTCTAGGACCACTTTTCTAGGTCTAGTTTCTTTTACATCCACATAAATGTAACACTTTTCCAACTGATTCGACAAAACTATTTGACACCGTTAATAATAGAGTCATTTCTCTGAACCATCATTCGTAATCTTGACACATCAATGTTCATGTTCATATACGCGTTTTCTATCGTGCCCTAGCTATACTCTCGTGTAGTGGCCTGATGTTGGGGACCTGATGTTGGAGACCTGAAGTTGGAGATCGGATGTTGGAGATCTGATGTTGGAGATCTGATGTTGGAGATCTGATGTTGGAGATCTGATGTTGGAGATCTGATGTAGGTCCAGCGTCTGCCCGTCGATGATGCCTGCATATACCCTGAGATCTTCTTGCAACAGCTCTGGGGTACGTCTGGTGACGGAGCGAGTCTACTGGTGACAGACTCCTCGTCAGCTGCCCAACTGCTCGAAGGTGGTGGCGTGAAGAGCAGCGGCGAGTGACCGCGGCCGGGGACGTGGCCGGTCACAGGTGAACGGTGTTGGGAGAGATGTATGGAAGCACATCTCACATCCAGTTGCTTGAAGCTGAAGGTCGATGATGAGTGACAGCAGCTACAGAGCAGGAGTCGTGACAGCAGGGCAGAGAGTGTGACGTCAACGAAGTCTTGCAACAGAAGTAAGCAGGTGCAGGTTTTGAGGCGTGGGTGGCGTGGCGGCAGGCCAGGTGGATCCCGACTTCAGCTCCTGGGGCCCATCACTGTACAGGCGTTGCTTGTGTCACATTCTACTGAGCCGGTACGCCTTATCGCGCATGCCCTAATGTGCCTGACCTTGGGCCGATGGTGCGAAACGTGCACCCTATTGGCGAGTCAAACACACTCAGTAGGGAGGTGCTGTTGGAATGTGACCGCCTCGTTGCGCATCTTGGTGGAGTCAGTGATGTGGCATCCCCAAGGACGAGGGGAACTGATAGGTGACTGCTGCCGGCATACCCGCTTGTTGACCTCGCGCCTCCACTTCCGGTGTGCCTGCACGGTGTGTCGCAGCAGGCAGGTGGGTGCTTCTGATGATGAACTGCAAGACTGGAGCCCACCATGGTACGTTGACATCTGGACAGCTGTGCTCTGCTGGCTTGAACTCGGGCTTGGACAACCTCGTGTGGTGAGAGGTGTCGGCTGGGTGAATGGTGTAACTATCACCCTCCCAGGTAACCGTGTGGAGAGGTTACTGGGATTGTTGGGAGGGGGTGGGGTGTAACGTAACCCCCTCTCCACTGTACCAGAGGGGTGACCCCTCTGGCCTCAATGTTGGTTCACGAGTAGCAGGTACCGGGGACAGAGCGGTGTGGACAAGCAGACCTGGGGAAGACAGATTAACACTCCGACTGGCGGAAACAAGGACTCCCCCCTGGGCTTTGGTGACAGGGTACAGCCCAAGAGTAGGTAAGGCATGAACTCCGAATACATTCCATAACAAAATCTCAAAACAATTGCCAGTTTAAGAACTCTGATAAAAACTGCTAAGGGGCAAGACAACTTACTAAAACTCTCCCTGCCTCGCCCGTGACCTCGTTAACATAGGGTGACAAGGCTGACCCTGGGTACCAATGAGAGTTGACAGAAGGTCCTCCTCTCCTTCCTGGGCAATCCCAGCTGGGTCAGTCAACTCAGAAGGGTCAGGAATGGGAATCGCTGAAGGCAGTTCCAGTTCCTCCCTGGCAACGTAACACTTTAATTTGTTGACATGAATAGTTGTGTCACCCTGGTCCTCAAAAATTCCCCTGATAAGAAAATTAACTGGTCCAAGCTTCTTAATTACTCTGTATGGTCCACGCCATCTAGGTGCTAGCTTCCTACTTTGATTGGCAGGTGCCTTTTCATTTAACCTCATAACCAAGCTTCCCTCTCTAAGTGTCAACGGTTGAACCTTCTTATCATAATAGTGCGCATACCGGCTCCTCGCAGTCTTAGAAGCCTCAGCGGCAATCCTCCAAGCATTTCGCATTTTAGAGAGGATTTCTGAAGGATAATCCTCACCGTACACAATCTCGTGTCTGTTAAGCAGACCTGATGGGAAATTACATGAGCGCCCCGTGAAAAGCAGCAGTGGTTGAGTGTTAATTGACTGATGAGCTGTAACACCCATGACCCCCCCCCCCTAGAGTTCTCAACCAGGGAAGTCTGCTCCAAGAGGTCAGCCCAGATGCCCTCCGGTTTTCTTGTATGTTGTTTAAAAATTCCTGGGTTAGTCTTATTCAGCAAAGTTTCAAGTAGGTAATATTTCATGATACTCTTGTCAAGAGGGTAAGGGACAGACTCCAGATCCTCATGTGTAAACATGCTTGGATTTCCCCCTTTTACCAGGTCAAAGGGTCAGACACGTGTGGCCGCCCTCTTACTTCTTGGTGTAGGTTTCACAAAAAAATCTTCCCCCCCCCTTTGGTAATGGTGTATATAGGGGCCTGTAGAGCCAGGGGAGAGAGAGAGTACGGTGCTCCCGGATCGAGGCCGGTTCTGTGACACCATCCACAGGCCGGGAGAGACAGTGCACCGGACAGAGAGACAGAGGACTTGTTTAAGGTAATGTGTGTGATCTCTGTGATTTTGTTCCATGTCTAAATTTCTTAACTTGTTGCCAGTGTTAGAGTAGGAATTATCGTGGTGTTAGTATAATTTGGTATCTCAATAAACTCATGTTAAATTTCCCGTCTGTGTCAATTGTTGAATCCTCTTAGAATCTTTTGATATCGTGGCTGACAACCGTCTCATATTTAATGACAGTTATAGAAAGTACTCTCCAAACCAAGCAATGTTTCTTGCCTCGTTGCTTGATTAGTCTCAGTGGTCAAAGGCAGGATGGTGGCAGCGTATTTAATCCTGTGTAGCATTTCCTTGTTGACAGTGTACCCTTGATCCGGTGTAACCATCATATGTCAGCTCATATTACAAGTGTTCAATAACAGTGTTACCAAGTGCAACTGATAGGAAGTGTCACTCAGGATAAGAAGTGTGTACATTTATTAGTTTAGTATTCATTATAGAAGGTCACAGTGGTGACTATTTCACCACGTTTTACATTGGGTAGTTATAGCCAATGTTACAATGGCAGCAGTAGTGGTTGTCAATGTTACACAGGAGCCAACAGTGTCCTACAGGTGTACCACACACACTACCCAGGAGCCAACAGTATCCTACAGGTGCACCACACACAGTACCCAGGAGCCAACAGTGACCTACAGGTGTACCACACACTACCCAGGAGCCAACAGTGACCTACAGGTGCACCACACACACTACCCAGGAGCCAACAGTGATCTACAGGTGTTCCACACACACTACCCAGGAGCCAACAGTGACCTACAGGTGTGCCGCACACACTACCCAGGAGGCAACAGTGACCTACAGGTGTACCACACACACTACCCAGGAGCCAACAGTATGCTACAGGTGTTCCACACACACTACCCAGGAGCCAACAGTGACCTACAGGTGTGCCACACACTACCTAGGAGCCAACAGTGACCTACAGGTGTACCACACACACTACCCAGGAGCCAACAGTGTCCTACAGGTGTGCCACACACTACCTAGGAGCCAACAGTGACCTACAGGTGTACCACACACTACCCAGAATCCAACAGTGTCCTACAGGTGTGCCACACACTACCCAGGAGCCAACAGTGACCTACAGGTGTACCACA
>WNGS01000676.1:60937-81062 GCA_020271785.1 Procambarus virginalis | reverse complement strand
GCCTGATACACCACCAGTCAGTCTGCCTGATACTCTACCAGTCAGTCTGCCTGATACACCACCAGGCAGCCTGCCTGATACACCACCAGGCAGCCTGCCTGATACACCACCAGGCAGCCTGCCTGATACACCACCAGTCAGTCTGCCTGATACACCACCAGTCAGTCTGCCTGATACACCACCAGTCAGCCTGCCTGATACACCACCAGTCAGTCTGCCTGATACACCACCAGTCAGTCTGCCTGATACACCACCAGTCAGTCTGCCTGATACACCACCAGTCAGTCTGCCTGATACACCACCAGTCAGTCTGCCTGATACACCACCAGTCAGTCTGCCTGATACACCACCAGTCAGCCTGCCTGATACACCACAAGCAGCCTGCCTGATACACCACCAGGCAGCCTGCCTGATACACCACCAGTCAGCCTGCCTGATACACCACCAGTCAGCCTGCCTGATACACCACCAGGCAGCCTGCCTGATACACCACCAGTCAGCCTGCCTGATACACCACCAGTCAGTCTGCCTGATACACCACCAGTCAGCCTGCCTGATACACCACCAGGCAGTCTGCCTGATACACCACCAGGCAGCCTGCCTGATACACCACCAGGCAGCCTGCCTGATACTCCACCAGTCAGTCTGCCTGATACACCACCAGGCAGCCTGCCTGATACACCACCAGGCCGCCTGCCTGATACACCACCAGTCAGTCTGCCTGATACACCACCAGTCAGCCTGCTGATACACCACCAGGCAGCCTGCCTTATACACCAACAGGCAGCCTGCCTGATACTCTACCAGTCAGTCTGCCTGATACACCACCAGGCAGCCTGCCTGATACAGCACCAGGCAGCCTGCCTGTTGCACCACCAGGCAGCCTGCCTGATACACCACCAGGCAGCCTGCCTGATACACCACCAGGCAGCCTGCCTGATACACCACCAGGCAGCCTGCCTGATACTCTACCAGTCAGTCTGCCTGATACACCACCAGGCAGCCTGCCTGATACACCACCAGTCAGCCTGCCTGATACACCACCAGTCAGTCTGCCTGATACACCACCAGGCAGCCTGCCTGATACACCACCAGGCAGCCTGCCTGATACACCACCAGGCAGCCTGCCTGATACACCACCAGGCAGCCTGCCTGATACACCACCAGTCAGTCTGCCTGATACTCTACCAGTCAGTCAGCCTGATACACCACCAGTCAGTCTGCCTGATACTCTACCAGTCAGTCTGCCTGATACTCTACCAGTCAGTCTACCTGATACACCACCAGTCAGTCTGCCTGATACACCACCAGTCAGTCTGCCTGATACACCACCAGTCAGCCTGCCTGATACACCACCAGTCAGTCTGCCTGATACTCTACCAGTCAGTCTGCCTGATACACCACCAGTCAGTCTGCCTGATACTCTACCAGTCAGTCTGCCTGATACACCACCAGTCAGCCTGCCTGATACTCTACAAGTCAGTCTGCCTGATACACCACCAGGCAGCCTGCCTGATACACCACCAGGCAGCCTGCCTGATACACCACCAGGCAGCCTGCCTGATACACCACCAGGCAGCCTGCCTGATACACCACCAGGCAGCCTGCCTGATACACCACCAGGCAGCCTGCCTGATACACCACCAGTCAGCCTGCCTGATACACCACCAGGCAGCCTGCCTGATACACCACCAGGCAGCCTGCCTGATACACCACCAGCCAGCCTGCCTGATACACCACCAGTCAGCCTGCCTGATACACCACCAGGCAGCCTGCCTGATACACCACCAGTCAGCCTGCCTGATACACCACCAGTCAGCCTGCCTGATACACCACCAGTCAGCCTGCCTGATACACCACCAGGCAGCCTGCCTGATACACCACCAGGCAGCCTGCCTGATACACCACCAGTCAGCCTGCCTGATACACCACCAGTCAGTCTGCCTGATACACCACCAGTCAGTCTGCCTTATTTAGGTCAACAAGGATGTCCCACCACAGTGATGTCCCACCACAGTGATGTCCCACCACAGTGATGTCCCACCACAGGGATGTCCCACCACAGGGATGTCCCACCACAGGGATGTCCCACCACAGGGATGTCCCACCACAGTGATGTCCCACCACAGTGATGTCCCACCACTGGGATGTCCCACCACAGGGATGTCCCACCACAGTGATGTCCCACCACAGTGATGTCCCACCACTGGGATGTCCCACCACAGGGATGTCCCACCACAGGGATGTCCCACCACAGTGATGTCTCACTACAGGGATGTCCCACCACTGGGATGTCCCACCACAGGGATGTCCCACCACAGGGATGTCCCACCACAGTGATGTCTCACTACAGGGATGTCCCACCACTGGGATGTCCCACCACAGTGATGTCTCACTACAGGGATGCCCCACCACAGTGATGTCCCACCACTTTGATTTCCCACTACAGGGATGTCCCACCACAGTGATGTCCCACTACAGGGATGTCCCACCACAGGGATGTCTCACCACAGTGATGTCTCACTACAGGGATGTCCCACCACAGTGATGTCTCACCACAGTGATGTCTCACTACAGGGATGTCCCACCACAGGGATGTCCCACCACAGTGATGTCTCACTACAGGGATGTCCCACCACAGGGATGTCTCACCACAGTGATGTCTCACTACAGGGATGTCCCACCACAGTGATGTCCCACCACAGTGATGTCTCACCACAGGGATGTCCCACCACAGTGATGTCCCACCACAGTGATGTCTCACTACAGGGATGTCCCACCACAGTGATGTCTCACTACAGGGATGTCCCACCACAGTGATGTCTCACTACAGTGATGTCTCACTACAGGGATGTCCCACCACAGTGATGTCACACTACAGGGATGTCCCACCACAGTGATGTCTCACCACAGGGATGTCCCACCACAGGGATGTCTCACCACAGTGATGTCCCACCACAGTGATGTCCCACTACAGGGATGTCCCACCACAGGGATGTCTCACCACAGTGATGTCTCACTACAGGGATGTCCCACCACAGTGATGTCTCACTACAGGGATGTCCCACCACAGTGATGTCCCACTACAGGGATGTCCCACAACAGGGATGTCTCACTACAGGGATGTCCCACCACAGTGATGTCCCACTACAGGGATGTCCCACCACAGGGATGTCCCACCACAGTGATGTCTCACTACAGGGATGTCCCACCACAGTGATGTCTCACTACAGGGATGTCCCACCACAGGGATGTCCCACCACAGTGATGTCCCACTACAGGGATGTCCCACCACAGTGATGTCCCACTACAGGGATGTCCCACCACAGGGATGTCCCACCACAGTGATGTCCCACTACAGGGATGTCCCACCACAGGGATGTCCCACCACAGTGATGCCTCACTACAGGGATGTCCCACCACAGTGATGTCCCACCACTTTGATGTCCCACCACAGTGATGTCTCACTACAGGGATGTCCCACCACAGTGATGTCCCACTACAGTGATGTCCCACTACAGGGATGTCCCACCACAGGGATGTCTCACCACAGTGATGTCTCACTACAGGGATGTCCCACCACAGTGATGTCTCACTACAGGGATGTCCCACCACAGTGATGTCCCACTACAGGGATGTCCCACCACAGGGATGTCTCACCACAGTGATGTCCCACCACAGTGATGTCTCACCACAGTGATGTCTCACCACAGGGATGTCCCACCACAGTGATGTCTCACTACAGGGATGTCTCACCACAGGGATGTCCCACCACAGTGATGTCCCACCACAGGGATGTCCCACCACAGTGATGTCCCACTACAGGGATGTCCCACCACAGTGATGTCCCACTACAGGGATGTCCCACCACAGGGATGTCCCACCACAGTGATGTCCCACTACAGGGATGTCCCACCACAGGGATGTCCCACCACAGTGATGTCTCACTACAGGGATGTCCCACCACAGTGATGTCCCACCACTTTGATGTCCCACCACAGTGATGTCTCACTACAGGGATGTCCCACCACAGTGATGTCCCACTACAGGGATGTCCCACCACAGGGATGTCCCACCACAGTGATGTCTCACCACAGTGATGTCCCACCACAGTGATGTCTCACTACAGGGATGTCTCACCACAGTGATGTCTCACCACAGTGATGTCCCACTACAGGGATGTCTCACCACAGTGATGTCTCACCACAGTGATGTCCCACCACAGTGATGTCTCACCACAGTGATGTCCCACCACAGTGATGTCTCACCACAGTGATGTCTCACTACAGGGATGTCCCACCACAGTGATGTCTCACTACAGGGATGTCTCACCACAGGGATGTCCCACCACAGTGATGTCCCACCACAGGGATGTCTCACCACAGTGATGTCTCACTACAGGGATGTCTCACCACAGGGATGTCTCACCACAGGGATGTCTCACCACAGTGATGTCCCACCACAGTGATGTCTCACTACAGGGATGTCTCACCACAGTGATGTCCCACCACAGGGATGTCCCACCACAGGGATGTCTCACCACAGTGATGTCTCACTACAGGGATGTCTCACCACAGTGATGTCTCACTACAGGGATGTCCCACCACAGGGATGTCTCACCACAGTGATGTCTCACTACAGGGATGTCTCACCACAGTGATGTCTCACTACAGGGATGTCTCACCACAGTGATGTCTCACCACAGTGATGTCCCACCACAGGGATGTCTCACCACAGTGATGTCTCACTACAGGGATGTCTCACCACAGTGATGTCTCACTACAGGGATGTCCCACCACAGTGATGTCTCAACTCACCGTGTCATTCATACCACTGGGCCATCATACTCACCGTGTCATTCATACTCACCGTGTCATTCATACTCACCGTGTCATTCATACTCACCGTGCCATTCATACTCACCGTGTCATTCATACTCACCGTGTCATTCATACTCACCGTGCCATTCATACTCACCGTGTCATTCATACTCACCGTGTCATTCATACTCACCGTGCCATTCATACTCACCATGCCATTCATACTCACCAGGCCATTCATACTCACCAGGCCATTCATACTCACCGTGCCATTCATACTCACTGTGCCATTCATACTCACCGTGCCATTCATACTCACTGTGTCATTCATACTCACCGTGTCATTCATACTCACTGGGCCATTCATACTCACCGTGTCATTCATACTCACCGTGCCATTCATACTCACCGTGTCATTCATACTCACTGTGTCATTCATACTCACTGTGCCATTCATACTCACTGTGTCATTCATACTCACCGTTCCATTCATACTCACCGTGTCATTCATACTCACCGTGCCATTCATACTCACCATGCCATTCATACTCACGGGCCATTCATACTCACCGTGCCATTCATACTCACTGGGCCATTCATACTCACCGTGTCATTCATACTCACCGTGCCATTCATATCACCGTGTCATTCATACTCACTGTGTCATTCATACTCACTGTGCCATTCATACTCACTGTGTCATTCATACTCACCGTGCCATTCATACTCACCGTGTCATTCATACTCACCGTGCCATTCATACTCACCATGCCATTCATACTCACAGGGCCATTCATACTCACCGTGCCATTCATACTCACTGTGCCATTCATACTCACCGTGCCATTCATACTCACCGTGTCATTCATACTCACCGTGTCATTCATACTCACTGGGCCATTCATACTCACCGTGTCATTCATACTCACTGTGTCATTCATACTCACTGTGCCATTCATACTCACTGTGCCATTCATACTCACTGGGCCATTCATACTCACCGTGTCATTCATACTCACTGTGTCATTCATACTCACTGTGCCATTCATACTCACTGTGTCATTCATACTCACTGTGCATTCATACTCACTGTGTCATTCATACTCACTGTGTCATTCATACTCACTGTGTCATTCATACTCACTGTGCCATTCATTCTCACTGTGTCATTCATACTCACTGTGTCATTCATACTCACTGTGTCATTCATACTCACAGGGCCATTCATACTCACCGTGTCATTCATACTCACTGTGTCATCATACTCACTGTGTCATTCATACTCACCGTGCCATTCATACTCACCGTGCCATTCATACTCACCGTGCCATTCATACTCACCGGGACATTCATACTCACCGTGCCATTCATACTCACCGTGCCATTCATACTCACCGTGCCATTCATACTCCCTGTGTCATTCATACTCACCGTGCCATTCATACTCACCGTGCCATTCATACTCACCGTGCCATTCATACTCACCGTGTCATTCATACTCACTGTGCCATTCATACTCACTGTGTCATTCATACTCACAGGCCATTCATACTCCCTGTGCCATTCATACTCACCATGCCATTCATACTCACCAGGCCATTCATACTCACCAGGCCATTCATACTCACCGTGCCATTCATACTCACTGTGCCATTCTTCACCATGCCATTCATACTCACCGTGTCATTCATACTCACCGTGTTATTCATACTCACTGTGCCATTCACTCACCGTGCCATTCATACTCACCGTGTCATTCATACTCACTGGGCCATTCATACTCACCGTGTCATTCATACTCACCGTGTCCATTCATACTCACCGTGTCATTCATACTACACCGTGCCATTCATACTCACCGTGCCATTCATACTCACCGTGCCATTCATACTCACCGTTCATCATACTCACCGTGCCATTCATACTCACCGTGCCATTCATACTCACGGGCCATTCATACTCACCGTGCCATTCATACTCACTGTGCCATTCATACTCACCGTGCCATTCATACTCACCGTGTCATTCATACTCACCGTGTCATTCATACTCACTGGGCCATTCATACTCACCGTGTCATTCATACTCACTGTGCCATTCATACTCACTGTGTCATTCATACTCACCGTGGCCATTCATACTCACCGTGTCATTCATACTCACCGTGCCATTCATACTCAACGTGCCATTCATACTCACAGGGCCATTCATACTCACCGTGCCATTCATACTCACTGTGCCATTCATACTCACCGGCCATTCATACTCACCATGTCATTCATACTCACCGTGTCATTCATACTCACTGGCCATTCATACTCACCGTGTCATTCATACTCACTGGCTATTCATACTCACTGTGCCATTCATACTCACTGTGCCATTCATACTCCACCGTGTCATTCATATAATCACCGTGTCATTCATACTCACTGTGCCATTCATACTCACTGTGCCATTCATACTCACTGTGTCATCATACTCACTGTGTCATTCATACTCACTGTGCCATTCATACTCACTGTGTCATTCATACTCACGTGTCCATTCATACTCACTTGGCCATTCATACTCACAGGGCCATTCATACTCACCGTGTCATTCATACTCACTGTGTCATTCATACTCACTGTGTCATTCATACTCACCGTGCCATTCATACTCACCGTGCCATTCATACTCACCGTGCCATTCATACTCACCGTGCCATTCATACTCACCGTGCCATTCATACTCACTGTGCCATTCATACTCACCGTGCCATTCATACTCACCGTGCCATTCATACTCACCGTGCCATTCATACTCACCGTGTCATTCATACTCACCGTGTCATTCATACTCACCGTGCCATTCATACTCACCGTGTCATTCATACTCACGTGTCCATTCATACTCACTGTGCCATTCATACTCACCGTGCCATTCATACTCACAGGGCCATTCATACTCACCGTGCCATTCATACTCACAGGGCCATTCATACTCACCGTGCCATTCATACTCACCGTGTCATTCATACTCACCGTGTCCATTCATACTCACTGTGCCATTCATACTCACCGTGCCATTCATACTCACCGTGTCATTCATACTCACTGTGTCATTCATACTCACCGTGCCATTCATACTCACCGTGCCATTCATACTCACCGTGCATTCATACTCACCGTGCCATTCATACTCACCGTGCCATTCATACTCACCGTGCCATTCATACTCACTGTGCCATTCATAACTCACGTGCCATTCATACTCACCGGGCCATTCATACTCACCGTGCCATTCATACTCACCGTGTCATTCATACTCACCGGTGCCATTCATACTCACCGTGCCATTCATACTCACCGTGTCATTCATACTCACCGTGTCATTCATACTCACTGTGCCATTCATACTCACCGTGCCATTCATACTCACAGGGCCATTCATACTCACCGTGCCATTCATACTCACAGGCCCATTCATACTCACCGTGCCATTCATACTCACCGTGTCATTCATACTCACCGTGTCATTCATACTCACTGTGCCATTCATACTCACCGTGCCATTCATACTCCCGTGTCATTCATACTCACCGTGTCATTCATACTCACCGTGTCTTCATACTCACTGTGTCATTCATACTCACAGGGCCATTCATACTCACCGTGTCATTCATACTCACTGTGCCATTCATACTCACTGTGTCATTCATACTCACAGGGCCATTCATACTCACTGTGCCATTCATACTCACCGGGACATTCATACTCACCGTGCCATTCATACTCACCGTGCCATTCATACTCATCGTGCCATTCATACTCACCGCGCCATTCATACTCACCGTGCCATTCATACTCACCGTGCCATTCATACTCACTGTGCCATTCATACTCACCGGGACATTCATACTCACCGGGACATTCATACTCACCGGGACATTCATACTCACTGGGACATTCATACTCACCGGGACATTCATACTCACCGGGACATTCATACTCACCGGGACATTCATACTCACCGGGCCATTCATACTCACCGGGACATTCATACTCACCGGGACATTCATACTCACTGTGCCATTCATACTCACCGGGACATTCATACTCACCAGGACATTCATACTCACCGTGCCATTCATACTCACCGGGACATTCATACTCACTGTGCCATTCATACTCACCGGGACATTCATACTCACCAGGACATTCATACTCACCGGGCCATTCATACTCACCGGGACATTCATACTCACCGGGACATTCATACTCACCGGGACATTCATACTCACCGGGACATTCACACATAACTCAGCGTGAGTATCGACATGTAAGGAGCATCAACTACCGTGAACCAGTCGGTAATTATTGTATTTGTGGGAGCCAGATGTAATGTATTAAATGTATTATAATACTTTGAATTGGCTGTTGCTGTTATTGTTGTTGTGTCTGCTGTTATTGTTGTTGTGTCTGCTGTTATGGTTGTTGTGTCTGCTGTTATTGTTGTTGTGTCAGCTGTTATTGTTGTTGTGTCAGCTGTTATTGTTGTTGTGTCAGCTGTTATTGTTGTTGTGTCTGCTGTTATTGTTGTTGTGTCAGCTGTTATTGTTGTTGTGTCAGCTGTTATTGTTGTTGTGTCTGCTGTTATTGTTGTTGTGTCTGCTGTTATTGTTGTTGTGTCAGCTGTCATTGTTGTTGTGTCAGCTGTTATTGTTGTTGTGTCTGCTGTTGTTGTTGTTGTGTCTGCTGTTATTGTTGTTGTGTCTGCTGTTATTGTTGTTGTGTCAGCTGTTATTGTTGTTGTGTCAGCTGTCATTGTTGTTGTGTCAGCTGTTATTGTTGTTGTGTCTGCTGTTATTGTTGTTGTGTCAGCTGTTCTTGTTGTTGTGTCTGCTGTTATTGTTGTTGTGTCTGCTGTTATTGTGTTGTTATTATTGTTGTTGTTGTTATTGTAGTTATTGTTATTGTTGTTCCTATTCTTGTTACATTTTTGTTGCTGTTGTTGTGTCTCTACTCTTGCTGTTAGTGTTGCTCTCTGTGTATATATTGTGTTGGTGGCCTTACTGGTGGTGTGTACTCACTGGTCACTGCCGGGGTGACTGGCAACAGTCAGGGTGCTGTACTCACTGGTCACTGCCGGGGTGACTGGCAACAGTCAGGGTGCTGTACTCACTGGTCAATACCGGGGTGACTGGCAACAGTCAGGGTGCTGTACTCACTGGTCAATACCGGGGTGACTGGCAACAGTCAGGGTGCTGTACTCACTGGTCAATACCGGAGTGACTGGCAACAGTCAGGGTGCTGTACTCACTGGTCAATACCGGGGTGACTGGCAACAGTCAGGGTGCTGTACTCACTGGTCAATACCGGGGTGACTGGCAACAGTCAGGGTGCTGTACTCACTGGTCAATACCGGGGTGACTGGCAACAGTCAGGGTGCTGTACTCACTGGTCACTGCCGGGGTGACTGGCAACAGTCAGGGTGCTGTACTCACTGGTCAATACCGGGGTGACTGGCAACAGTCAGGGTGCTGTACTCACTGGTCAATACCGGGGTGACTGGCAACAGTCAGGGTGCTGTACTCACTGGTCAATACCGGGGTGACTGGCAACAGTCAGGGTGCTGTACTCACTGGTCAATACCGGGGTGACTGGCAACAGTCAGGGTGCTGTACTCACTGGTCACTGCCGGGGTGACTGGCAACAGTCAGGGTGCTGTACTCACTGGTCAATACCGGAGTGACTGGCAACAGTCAGGGTGCTGTACTCACTGGTCAATACCGGGGTGACTGGCAACAGTCAGGGTGCTGTACTCACTGGTCAATACCGGGGTGACTGGCAACAGTCAGGGTGCTGTACTCACTGGTCAATACCGGGGTGACTGGCAACAGTCAGGGTGCTGTACACACTGGTCAATACCGGGGTGACTGGCAACAGTCAGGGTGCTGTACTCACTGGTCAATACCGGGGTGACTGGCAACAGTCAGGGTGCTGTACTCACTGGTCAATACCGGGGTGACTGGCAACAGTCAGGGTGCTGTACTCACTGGTCAATACCGGGGTGACTGGCAACAGTCAGGGTGCTGTACTCACTGGTCAATACCGGGGTGACTGGCAACAGTCAGGGTGCTGTACTCACTGGTCAATACCGGGGTGACTGGCAACAGTCAGGGTGCTGTACTCACTGGTCAATACCGGGGTGACTGGCAACAGTCAGGGTGCTGTACTCACTGGTCAATACCGGGGTGACTGGCAACAGTCAGGGTGCTGTACACACTGGTCAATACCGGGGTGACTGGCAACAGTCAGGGTGCTGTACACACTGGTCAATACCGGGGTGACTGGCAACAGTCAGGGTGCTGTACTCACTGGTCAATACCGGGGTGACTGGCAACAGTCAGGGTGCTGTACTCACTGGTCAATACCGGAGTGACTGGCAACAGTCAGGGTGCTGTACTCACTGGTCAATACCGGGGTGACTGGCAACAGTCAGGGTGCTGTACTCACTGGTCAATACCGGGGTGACTGGCAACAGTCAGGGTGCTGTACTCACTGGTCAATACCGGGGTGACTGGCAACAGTCAGGGTGCTGTACACACTCCCATGACGTCACGCACGTCATTACTGTAATTGGCTGTTGCATCATTAACACACTTGCGTCACAGCCCCAAGAATGTCAACCGAAATTCTTATGCACCACCAGGAGCAGTGTAAACTTTACTGGTCGATAACGTGTTGCTTGTAACAGATTTATTAATTTTTGTAACACATAGTATTTTGTATCTGTACATTTATATATATATTACATTAGCATATTTTGGTAGCAGTCTTTCTTGTAAACATACGTTGTTGAATATGACCGAAAAGGTAAGATTAATATTTCTAACACGAATCTTCTCAATATTTCTTATATTTTTCTTCACTGTCGGTGGTAATAAAAATAACAATTCTCCAAAATTCAAGTTTTATTTGTCTGACGCCTGAACGCGTTTCGTAATTCGTATTACATTTTCAAAGACTTAATTTACACACAAATTCTTCGTACTTATACTCTATTGATGAGGTGACATGGTACAAAAGTTTTGGGTGAGGTGACAAACACAAGACAGAACACGAAACAATGGGTATAAATTGGATAAGTGAACATATGAATGGAAGTAACTGCAGAAGGCCTATTGGCCCATATTTCCTCTTGCTACTTCCATATTGGTTCGGGGTCTTGAAGTGGGTAGAATGTAGTTGTGCATTAATTGGCTGTTGATTGCTTGTGTTGACTTTTTGATGTGTAGTACCTCGCTGATGTCAAGCCGCCTGCTATCGCTGTACCTATCAATGATTTCTGTGTTGTTTGTTAAGACTTCTCTGGTGATGGTCTGGTTGTGAGAAGAGATTATATGTTCCTTGATGGAGCCCTGTTGCTTATGCATTGTTAATCGCCTGGAAAGAGACGTTGTTGTCTTGCCTATATACTGAGTTCTTAAGGCCTTACAGTCCCCAAGTGGGCATTGAAAGGCATAGACGACGTTAGTCTCCTTTAAGGCGTTCTGCTTGGTATCTGGAGAGTTTTTAATGAGTAGGTTTGCCGTTTTTTTTATTTTATAATAAGGTGTCAATTGTATTTTCTGATTTTTGTCTGTAGGGATAACGTTCCTATCAACAATATCTTTCAGGACCCTTTCCTCTGTTTTATGAGCCGTCGAAAAGAAGTTCCTGTAAAATAGTCTAATAAGGGGTACAAGTGTTGTGTTGGTTGACTCTTCAGAGATTGCATGGCGTTTTACCTTTCTATTTATGATGTCTTCAACGGAACCGTTAGAGAAGCTGTTGTTGACTAGGACCTGCCTTACCCTATAGAGCTCTTCATCGACTTGCTTCCATCCTGAGCTGTGGCTGAGAGCCCGGTCGATGTAAGCGTTGACAACACTCCTCTTGTACCTGTCTGGACAGTCACTCTTGGCATTGAGGCACATTCCTATGTTTGTTTCCTTAGTGTAGACTGCAGTGTGGAAGCCTCCGCTCCTTTCTATGACTGTTGCATCTAGAAAGGGCAGCTTCCCATCCTTCTCCATCTTGTAAGTGAAACGCAATACAGAATTCTGCTCAAATGCCTCCTTCAGCTCCTGCAGATGTCTGACATGTACATGTGTAAAAAGGTCGTCAACATACCTGCAGTATATGGTAGGTTTCAAATTCATGTCAACTAAGACCTTCTGTTCGATGGTACCCATGTAGAAGTTCGCAAACAGGACACCTAGGGGAGAACCCATGGCGACCCCATCTACTTGTTTATACATGTGCCCATCTGGGCTCAAGAAGGGTGCCTCTTTAGTACAAGCTTGAAGTAGTTTCCTTAGAATGTTTTCTGGTATGTCAAGAGGAGTACAGGCCGGATCACGATACACTCTGTCCGCTATCATCCCGATTGTTTCATCCACAGGTACGTTAGTAAACAGTGATTCTACGTCCAACGAGGGTCTTATCCCTGTGCCCCGTCTTCCCCGCAGTAAGTCAACGAATTCCTTTGGAGGCTTCACGCTGAAAGCACAAGGTACATAAGGAGTCAGCAAGCCGTTGAGTCACTTCGCCAGTCTGTACGTGTGTGTGGGTATCTGGCTGATGATTGGCCGAAGTGGGTTTCCAGGCTTGTGTGTCTTGACATTTCCATACACATACCCAGGTTTGAATTCCCCAATAATCTTTGGCAGGTGGAGTCCGGATTTCTTGGCGTTCACAGTTTCGATCAAACTGTTAACCTTTGATTTCAATTCGGCTGTAGTGTCTTTCGTTACCCTTAGGAATTTAGTTTGGTCAGAGAGTATTAGGTTCATTTTCGCCAGATATTCGTCTTTTTTAAGAATGACGTATATTGGCAACTTGTCACCTCTCCTGACGACTATCTCCTTCTTCTCACGAAAGCTCTTAGCTACATGAGAGGATGATCTATAAATATAGGAACCAAACCAGAAAGTCCAAGTAATGCAAAAGCAAAACCAAGTGTAGAAAAACAAAATAAAATAATGCAAATTAAACCTGGCAATAGGAACAACCCCAGCTCCAACTCACCCAGCCACCGCTGTATGGCAGCCCAGAGCAGTTAGGATCCTGATCTGCCACCCATGTTGCTTACTCACCTGGTTTTGTGATCTTTTGTAACTGCAAAGGGCCAATAGGCACTTTGCAGTTACTTCCATTCTTCCCTTTCATCTATACCCATTGAACCGTGTTCTGTCTTGTGTTGAAAGTTTGTTCACCTCATCCAAACTGTTGTAACATATCACCTCGCCCAAATGCTAGTATATAAGACAAAAGCTGTTTAAATATTAGCATAGTAAAACTCTGTTTAGTGTTTGCAGGTTATAGTTGTGTGTGTGTAAACTAAAGTTTTGAAAATGTAATAAGTTATTACAAAACGCGTTCAAGTGTCGCGTTAGACTAGAAATTAAATGAATTTTNCCGGTGAGTATGAATGGCACGGTGAGTATGAATGGCCTGGTGAGTATGAATGGCACGGTGAGTATGAATGGCCCTGTGAGTATGAATGGCACGGTGAGTATGAATGGCCGGTGAGTATGAATGGCCGGTGAGTATGAATGGCACGGTGAGTATGAATGGCACGGTGAGTATGAATGGCCTGTGAGTATGAATGGCCCGGTGAGTATGAATGGCACGGTGAGTATGAATGGCCCTGGTGAGTATGAATGGCACGGTGAGTATGAATGGCCGGTGAGTATGAATGGCACGGTGAGTATGAATGGCACGGTGAGTATGAATGGCCCTGTGAGTATGAATGGCACGGTGAGTATGAATGGCCATGTGAGTATGAATGGCACGGTGAGTATGAATGGCACGGTGAGTATGAATGGCCTGTGAGTATGAATGGCACGGTGAGTATGAATGGCACGGTGAGTATGAATGGCACGGTGAGTATGAATGGCACGGTGAGTATGAATGGCCCTGTGAGTATGAATGGCACGGTGAGTATGAATGGCACGGTGAGTATGAATGGCACGGTGAGTATGAATGGCACGGTGAGTATGAATGGCATGGTGAGTATGAATGGCACGGTGAGTATGAATGGCCCTGTGAGTATGAATGGCACGGTGAGTATGAATGGCACGGTGAGTATGAATGGCACGGTGAGTATGAATGGCCCTGTGAGTATGAATGGCACGGTGAGTATGAATGGCACGGTGAGTATGAATGGCACGGTGAGTATGAATGGCACGGTGAGTATGAATGGCACGGTGAGTATGAATGGCCTGGTGAGTATGAATGGCCGGTGAGTATGAATGGCACGGTGAGTATGAATGGCCGGTGAGTATGAATGGTCCGGTGAGTATGAATGGCACGGTGAGTATGAATGGCCCGGTGAGTATGAATGGCACGGTGAGTATGAATGGCCGGTGAGTATGAATGGTCCGGTGAGTATGAATGGCCCGGTGAGTATGAATGGCACGGTGAGTATGAATGGCCTGGTGAGTATGAATGGCCCTGTGAGTATGAATGGCACGGTGAGTATGAATGGCACGGTGAGTATGAATGGCCGGTGAGTATGAATGGTCGGTGAGTATGAATGGCCGGTGAGTATGAATGGCACGGTGAGTATGAATGGCACGGTGAGTATGAATGGCCGGTGAGTATGAATGGGCCGGTGAGTATGAATGGCCGGTGAGTATGAATGGCCGGTGAGTATGAATGGCACGGTGAGTATGAATGGCACGGTGAGTATGAATGGCCGGTGAGTATGAATGGTCGGTGAGTATGAATGGTCGGTGAGTATGAATGGTCCGGTGAGTATGAATGGCCGGTGAGTATGAATGGCACGGTGAGTATGAATGGCACGGTGAGTATGAATGGCACGGTGAGTATGAATGGCCGGTGAGTATGAATGGCAAGGTGAGTATGAATGGTCCAGTGAGTATGAATGGCCGGTGAGTATGAATGGTCCGGTGAGTATGAATGGTCACGGTGAGTATGAATGGCACGGTGAGTATGAATGGCACGGTGAGTATGAATGGCCCGGTGAGTATGAATGGCCGGTGAGTATGAATGGCCCGGTGAGTATGAATGGCCTGGTGAGTATGAATGGCACGGTGAGTATGAATGGCCTGTGAGTATGAATGGCACGGTGAGTATGAATGGCACGGTGAGTATGAATGGTCCGGTGAGTATGAATGGCACGGTGAGTATGAATGGCACGGTGAGTATGAATGGTCCGGTGAGTATGAATGGCACGGTGAGTATGAATGGCACGGTGAGTATGAATGGCCCGGTGAGTATGAATGGCACGGTGAGTATGAATGGCCGGTGAGTATGAATGGCCTGGTGAGTATGAATGGCCTGGTGAGTATGAATGGCCTGTGAGTATGAATGGCACGGTGAGTATGAATGGCACGGTGAGTATGAATGGCCCGTGAGTATGAATGGCACGGTGAGTATGAATGGCACGGTGAGTATGAATGGCACGGTGAGTATGAATGGCCCGGTGAGTATGAATGGCACGGTGAGTATGAATGGCACGGTGAGTATGAATGGCACGGTGAGTATGAATGGCACGGTGAGTATGAATGGCACGGTGAGTATGAATGGCACGGTGAGTATGAATGGCACGGTGAGTATGAATGGCACGGTGAGTATGAATGGCACGGTGAGTATGAATGGCACGGTGAGTATGAATGGCACGGTGAGTATGAATGGCACGGTGAGTATGAATGGCACGGTGAGTATGAATGGCACGGTGAGCATGAATGACACGGTGAGTATGAATGGCACGGTGAGTATGAATGGCACGGTGAGTATGAATGGCATGGTGAGTATGAATGGCCCTGTGAGTATGAATGGCACGGTGAGTATGAATGGCACGGTGAGTATGAATGGCACGGTGAGTATGAATGGCACGGTGAGTATGAATGGCACGGTGAGTATGAATGGCACGGTGAGTATGAATGGCCCTGTGAGTATGAATGGCTGGTGAGTATGAATGGCACGGTGAGTATGAATGGCACGGTGAGTATGAATGGCACGGTGAGTATGAATGGCACGGTGAGTATGAATGGCACGGTGAGTATGAATGGCACGGTGAGTATGAATGGCCCGGTGAGTATGAATGGCACGGTGAGTATGAATGGCACGGTGAGTATGAATGGCACGGTGAGTATGAATGGCACGGTGAGTATGAATGGCCCTGTGAGTATGAATGGCCTGGTGAGTATGAATGGCACGGTGAGTATGAATGGCCGGTGAGTATGAATGGCACGGTGAGTATGAATGGCACGGTGAGTATGAATGGCACGGTGCCATTCATACTCACCGTGCCATTCATATCACCGGGCCATTCATACTCACCGTGCCATTCATACTCACCAGGCCATTCATACTCACAGGGCCATTCATACTCACCGTGCCATTCATACTCACCGTGCCATTCATACTCACGGCCATTCATACTCACCGTGCCATTCATACTCACCGGGCCATTCATACTCACCGTGCCATTCATACTCACCGTGCCATTCATACTCACCGTGCCATTCATACTCACATGCCATTCATACTCACCGGGCCATTCATACTCACCGTGCCATTCATACTCACCAGGCCATTCATACTCACAGGGCCATTCATACTCACCGTGCCATTCATACTCACCGTGCCATTCATACTCACCGTGCCATTCATACTCACCGTGCCATTCATACTCACCGTGCCATTCATACTCACCGTGCCATTCATACTCACAGGGCCATTCATACTCACCATGCCATTCATACTCACCGTGCCATTCATACTCACCGTGCCATTCATACTCACCGTGTCATTCATGCTCACCGTGCCATTCATACTCACCGTGCCATTCATACTCACCGTGCCATTCATACTCACCGTGCCATTCATACTCACCGTGCCATTCATACTCACCGTGCCATTCATACTCACCGTGCCATTCATACTCACCGTGCCATTCATACTCACCGTGCCATTCATGCTCACCGTGCCATTCATACTCACCGTGCCATTCATACTCACCGTGCCATTCATACTCACCGTGCCATTCATACTCACCGTGCCATTCATACTCACCGGGCCATTCATACTCACCGTGCCATTCATACTCACCGTGCCATTCATACTCACCGTGCCATTCATACTCACAGGGCCATTCATACTCACCGTGCCATTCATACTCACCGTGCCATTCATACTCACAGGGCCATTCATACTCACCAGGCCATTCATACTCACCAGGCCATTCATACTCACCGGGCCATTCATACTCACCGTGCCATTCATACTCACCGGACATTCATACTCACCGTGCCATTCATACTCACCGTGCCATTCATACTCACCGGACCATTCATACTCACCGTGCCATTCATACTCACCGTGCCATTCATACTCACCGGACCATTCATACTCACCGTGCCATTCATACTCACCGTGCCATTCATACTCACAGGGCCATTCATACTCACCGTGCCATTCATACTCACCAGGCCATTCATACTCACCGGGCCATTCATACTCACCAGGCCATTCATACTCACCGGGCCATTCATACTCACCGTGCCATTCATACTCACCGTGCCATTCATACTCACCGGACCATTCATACTCACCGGACCATTCATACTCACCGGACCATTCATACTCACTGGACCATTCATACTCACCTTACCATTCATACTCACCGGGCCATTCATACTCACCGTGCTATTCATACTCACCGTGCCATTCATACTCACCGTGCCATTCATACTCACCGGACCATTCATACTCACCGGACCATTCATACTCACCGGACCATTCATACTCACCGGACCATTCATACTCACGGGCCATTCATACTCACCGTGCCATTCATACTCACCGTGCCATTCATACTCACCGGACCATTCATACTCACCGGACCATTCATACTCACCGGACCATTCATACTCACCGGACCATTCATACTCACCGTGCCATTCATACTCACCGGACCATTCATACTCACCGGACCATTCATACTCACCGGACCATTCATACTCACCAGGCTATTCATACTCACCGTGCCATTCATACTCACCGTGCCATTCATACTCACAGGGCCATCATACTCACCAGGCTATTCATACTCACCGTGCCATTCATACTGACCGGGCCATTCATACTCACCGGACCATTCATACTCACCGGCCATTCATACTCACCGGACCATTCATACTCACGGGCCATTCATACTCACCGTGCCATTCATACTCACCGGACCATTCATACTCACCGGACCATTCATACTCACCGTGCCATTCATACTCACCGGACCATTCATACTCACCAGGCTATTCATACTCACCGTGCCATTCATACTGACGGGCCATTCATACTCACTGTGCCATTCATACTCACCGTGCCATTCATACTCACCGTGCCATTCATACTCACAGGGCCATTCATATCACCGTGCCATTCATACTCACCGTGCCATTCATACTCACCGTGCCATTCATACTCACAGGGCCGTTCATACTCACCGTGCCATTCATACTCACCATGCCATTCATACTCACTGTGCCATTCATACTCACCGTGCCATTCATACTCACCGTGCCATTCATACTCACTGTGCCATTCATACTCACACGGCCATTCATACTCACCGTGCCATTCATACTCACCGTGCCATTCATACTCACCGTGCCATTCATACTCACCGTGCCATTCATACTCACAGGGCCATTCATACTCACCGTGCCATTATACTCACCGTGCCATTCATACTCACATGGCCATTCATACTCACCGTGCCATTCATACTCACAGGGCCATTCATACTCACCGTGCCATTCATACTCACCGTGCCATTCATACTCACAGGGCCATCATACTCACCGTGCCATTCATACTCACAGGGCCATCATACTCACCGTGCCATTCATACTCACCGGGCCATTCATACTCACAGGGCCATTCATACTCACCGTGCCATTCATACTCACTGTGCCATTCATACTCACCAGGCCATTCATACTCACGGACCATCATACTCACCGTGCCATTCATACTCACAAGGCCATTCATACTCACCGTGCCATTCATACTCACCAGGCCATTCATACTCACCGGCCATTCATACTCACCGGACCATTCATACTCACCGGGACCATCATACTCACCGGACCATTCATACTCACAGGGCCATTCATACTCACATGGCCATTCATACTCACCGTGCCATTCATACTCACATGGCCATTCATACTCACAGGGCCATTCATACTCACCGTGCCATTCATACTCACCGTGCCATTCATACTCACCGAGCCATTCATT
>WNGS01000676.1:39472-50043 GCA_020271785.1 Procambarus virginalis | reverse complement strand
ATTCACCAGCAATTCATACTCACCAGGGCTCATACTCACGTCATCATACTCCCGCTCATCAGTGCCATTCATACTCACATTGCTCATACCAGCCTTCATACTCACGTATCATCACGTGCCATTCATTCAGCCTCAACTCCGTGCCATTGTATACTCACCGTGCCATTCATACTCACCGCCTCATTCCGTCCATTCATACTCACCGGCCCATTCATACTCACCGTGTTCCCCAGCATTCATATGCATTCAACCAGTGCCATTCATACTCACCGGGCCATTCATGCTCACGTGTCATTCATGCTCACGTGCCATTCATACTCACCGTGCAATTCATACTCACCGTTGCCCTTTCATACTCACCGTGCCATTCAATCACTCATTCTACACGTGCCATTCATACTCACCGTGCCATATCATACTCACCGTGCCACATGCTCATCGATCATCTCACCGTGCCATTCATACTCACCATGCCATTCATACTCACCGTGCCATTCATACTCACCGGGCCATTCATACTCACCATGCCATTCAATACTCACCGTGCCATTCATATACAGGGCATTCAACCCGGCCATTCATACTCACCTGCCATTCATACTCACCGGGCCCTTCATACTCACCGTGCATCATACTAGCACATACTCACCGTGCCCATTACAGGCATATACTCACCGTGCCATTCATACTCACAGGTGTTCTCCACGCTTCATAGGGCTTCATATCACGTGGCCTCCACCTGTCAACTCAGGGCCATCACCCAGCAACTCGGCTCATTCAGGGCCATTATACTCACCGTGCTTCATATAAGCATTCATACTCACCGTGCCATTCACTCAGGCTTCATATCATTGCCATTCATACTCACCGGGCCCTTCATACTCACCGTGCAACCACTGTCATTCATACTCACCGACCTATTCCGGCCATTCATACTACCTATTCACCCTGTGCCATTCATACTCACATGGCCAACTCACTTCATTATCTCACCGTGCCATTCATACTCACCGTGCCATTCATACTCACCGTGCCAGTATACTCACCGGGCCATTCATACTCACCGGCCATTCATCTCACCGTGCCATTCATACTCACATGCCATTCATACTCACCGATGGCCTTCATACTCACTGACCATTCATACTACTGCCATTCATACTCACCGTGACCATTCATACTAACGATGCCATTCATACTCACGTGCCATTCATACTCACCATGGCCATTCATACTCACCAGGACCATTCATACTCACAGCCATCACTCCGTGCCATTCATACTCACTGTGCCATTCATACTCACCGCCCATTCTCACGGCTTCATACTCACCGGGCCACTTCATACTCACCGTGCCATTCAAACTCACCGTGCCAATCATACCACCGTGCCATTCATACTCACATTGCCATTCATACTCACCGGGCCTCCAACTGCCATTCATACTCACCGCCATCAATAGGGCCATCATACCGTCCATCATACTCACCGTGCCATTCATATCACCGTGCCATTCATACTCACCGTGCATCTTAATCTGCATTCATACTCCCACCTGTGCAGACTACTTCAATACTCACCGTGCCATTCATAGCATCTACAGGTCCATTCATACTCACCGTGCCATTCATACTCACCGGCTTCCACGCCACTACTCACCGTGCCATTCATGCTCACCGTGCCCATTCATACTCACCGGCCATTCATACTCACCGTGCCATCATACTCACCGTGCCAGTCATAACTCACCGTGCCATTCATACACACCGTGCCATTCATACTCAGCGTGCCATTCATACTCACCGTGCCCATTCATGACTCACCGTTGCCATTCATACTCACCGTGCCCAATCATACTCACCGTGCCATTCAACTCACCGTGCCATTCATACTCACCGGTGCCATTCATACTCCAGGTGCCATTCATACTCACCGGGCCCATTCATACTCACACGGCCCATTCATACTCACCGTGCCATATCATACTCACCAGTGCCATTCATAACTCACCGTGCCCTTCATACTCACCGTGCCATTCATATCACGTGCCATTCATACTCACCGTCCCATTCATACTCACCGGCCCATTCATACTCACCGTGCCCTATACTCACGTGGATTCATACTCACCGTGCATTCCTTCAGGCATTCTACTCCGTCCATATACTCACCGTGCTCATTCACTCATCTACTCAGTCATCAGTCACTGCCATTCATACTCACCGTTATCGCCATTCATACTCACCGGCACCAGTGCTCATACTCACCGTGCCATATCATACTCACCGTGCCATTCATACTCACGCCATCACTCCCCATTCATACTCACCGGCCCATTCATACTCACCGTGCCAATCATACTCACCGTGCCCATTCAAACTCACCGTGCCATTCATACTCACCGGCCATTCATACTCACAGTTGCCATTCATACTCACCGGGCCCTTCAATCAGGCATTCATCCACCGTGCTCATATAGACATACTCACCGTGCCAATCATAATCACCGTGCCATTCATACTCACTTGCCATTCATACTCACCGCTTTCCGTGCCATCCACTGTCCATTCATACTCACCGACAATACAAGGCCATTCATACTATTGTCATCAACCACGTGCCTAACCTGCCATTCATAATCACCGGTCTCTGTCACTCATTCTACTACGTCATCAATCACCTGCCATTCATACTCACCGGGCCATTCATACTCACCGTGCCATTATCTCACCGTGCCATTCATACTAACCGTGCCATTCATACTCACCTTGCCACTCATACTCACCGGGCCAAAACGGCCTTCATACTCACCGTGCCTCTATACCGTGCATTCATACTCACCGTGCCATATCACGGCTATATCACCGTGCCATTTCATACTCCCCATCATATCACAGGGCCATTCATACCTGCCTCACCACGTGCCATTCAACTACCTCATTCTATCCTGCCACTCATATACCGCCTCTATCAACGTGCTACCGTCCCTTACCAGGGCTTCATACTCACGCTTCACCACGTGCCATTCATACTCACCGGCCTATACTACCGCCATTCTACTCACCAGCCATCTACACAGCATCATCGCGCCATTCATACTCACCGTGCCAATCATACTCACCGTGCCATTCTATAGCGTGCCATCTCTCACGTGCCATTCATACCACGGCCATTCATACTCACAGGGCCATTCATACTCCCCGTGCCATTCATACTCACCGTCCATTCATACTCACCGTGCCTCATGCTGTCATTAGCTCACCGTGCCATCATACTCACCGTGCCATTCAACTCACCGTGCCATTCATACTCACCGTTGCCATTCATACTCACGATGCCATTCATACTCACCGTGCCATTCATACTCACCGTGCCTTCATTAGGCATATCTCACCGTGCCCACTACTCAATCATACTCACCGTGCCATTCAATCACCATCATTCACTCGTGCCACTCATACTCACCGGGCCATACTCACGTGCCTTCATACTCACCGTGCCATTAATACTCACCGTGCTCATACTATCATTATATCACCGTGCATCAATCAGCCATTCATACTCGGCCACATATCGCCATTCATACTCACCGGGCCCTTCATACTCACCGTGCCTCATCTCACATACTCACCGTGCTCATACTAATCATTAATCACCGGGCCATTACTACGCCATTCATACTGGCATCAATCACTGCCATTCATACTCACCGCTCTATCCGTGCATCTTCCGCCTTCATATCACCAGGCATTCATCACAGGCATACTAGGCCATTCATTCAACAGGGATCATACTCACCGTGCCATTCATACTCACCGGTATCTATCACTGGCATATACCCCCGCCATTCAATACAGCCTCTACCACTTGCCATTCATACTCACCGTCAATCGGCCCTTCATACTCACCGTGCCAATCATTACTGCCATCAAACTCACCGTGCCATTCATAACACCGTGCCATTCATACTCACATTGCCATTCATACTCACCGGGCCCTTCATACTCACCTGCCCTCGGCCATTAATACTCACCGGTGCCATTCATACCACCGTGCCATTCATACTCACATTGCCATTCATACTCACCGGGCCCTTCATACTCACCGTGCCATTCATATACGCTCACCGTGCATCTCACGCACATACTCCCCATTATACTCACCGTGCTCTATCCTCCAATACTCACTTGCCATTCATACTCACCGGGCCCTTCATACTCACCGTGCCATTAATACTCACCGTGCCATTCATAATCACCGTGCCATTCATACTCACCAGCGCATTCATTCACGGTCCCTCAGAAAAATCCAGGCATCATTCACCGGCCATTCATATCACAGTCATACCAGTGAATCCTCCATTATATACCTATACTCACAGCGTACCATTCATACTCACGGGCCCTAGTCATACTCACCGTGCACATTCACCGTCCATACTCACCCCCCCAAGTCCATTAGCATACGTCCGGCCGCATTCATTCTCACGCCTTTCCATTCATCTCACCGTGCCATTCATAGTCATCAATCCGGTGCCCATTTCATTCTCACCATGCCATTCATTCTCACCGTGCCAATTCATATCTCACCGTGCCATTCACTCACCGTGCCATTCATTCTCACCGTCCATTCATACTCACCGGCCCATTCATACTCACCGTGCCAATCATACTCACCGTGCCATTCCTACTCACCGTGCCATTCATACTCACCGTGCCAATCATACTCACCGTGCCATTCAAACTCACCGTGCCATTCATACACACCGTGCCATTCATACTCACATTGCCATTCATACTCACCGGGCCCTTCATACTCACCGTGCCATTCACACTCACCTTGCCATTCATACTCACCGTGTCCATTCATACTCACCGTGACATTCATGCCATTCATACTCACCGTGCCATTCATACTCACCGTGCCATTCATACTCACCGTGCCATTCATACTCACCGTGCCATTCATACTCACCGGGCCATTCATACTCACCGTGCCATTCATACTCACCGTGCCATTCATACTCACCGTGCCATTCATACTCACCATGCCATTCATACTCACCGGCCATTCATACTCACCGTGCCATTCATACTCACCATGCCCTTCATACTCACAGGCCATTCATACTCACCGTGCCATTCATACTCACCGTGCCATTCATACTCACCGTGCCATTCATACTCACCGTGCCATTCATACTCACCGTGCCATTCATACTCACCGTGCCATTCATACTCACAGGGCCATTCATACTCACCGTGCCATTCATACTCACCGTGCCATTCATACTCACCGGGCCATTCATACTCACCGTGCCATTCATACTCACCGTGCCATTCATACTCACCGTGCCATTCATACTCACCGCCATTCATACTCACCGTGCCATTCATACTCACCGTGCCATTCATACTCACCGTGCCATTCATACTCACCGTGCCATTCATACTCACCGTGCCATTCATACTCATCGTGCCATTCATACTCACCGTGCCATTCATACTCACCGTGCCATTCATACTCACCGTGCCATTCATACTCACCGGCCATTCATACTCACCGTGCCATTCATACTCACCGTGCCATTCATACTCACAGGGCCATTCATACTCACCGGGCCATTCATACTCACCGTGGCCATTCATACTCACCGGGCCATTCATACTCACCGTGCCATTCATACTCACCGGCCATTCATACTCACCGTGCCATTCATACTCACCGGGCCATTCATACTCACCGGGCCATTCATACTCACAGTGCCATTCATACTCACCGGCCATTCATACTCACCGGGCCATTCATACTCACGTGGCCATTCATACTCACCGTGCCATTCATACTCACCGGCCATTCATACTCACAGGGCCATTCATACTCACCGTGCCATTCATACTCACAGGGCCATTCATACTCACCGTGCCATTCATACTCACCAGGCCATTCATACTCACCGTGCCATTCATACTCACCGTGTCATTCATACTCACTGTGCCATTCATACTCACCGGCCATTCATACTCACCGTGCCATTCATACTCACTGTGCCATTCATACTCACCGTACCATTCATACTCACCAGGCCATTCATACTCACTGTGTCATTCATACTCACTGTGCCATTCATACTCACATGGCCATTCATACTCACCGTGTCATTCATGCTCACCGTGCCATTCATACTCACCGTGCCATTCATACTCACCGTGCCATTCATACTCACCGTGCCATTCATACTCACCGTGCCATTCATGCTCACCGTGCCATTCATACTCACCGTGCCATTCATACTCACCGTGCCATTCATACTCACCGGGCCATTCATACTCACCGTGCCATTCATACTCACCGTGCCATTCATACTCACCGTGCCATTCATACTCACCGTGCCATTCATACTCACCGTGCCATTCATACTCACCGGCCATTCATACTCACAGGGCCATTCATACTCACCGTGCCATTCATACTCACCGTGCCATTCATACTCACCGTGCCATTCATACTCACCGTGCCATTCATACTCACCGGCCATTCATACTCACCGTGCCATTCATACTCACCGTGCCATTCATACTCACCGTGCCATTCATACTCACCGTGCCATTCATACTCACCGGGCCATTCATACTCACCGTGCCATTCATACTCACCAGGCCATTCATACTCACAGGGCCATTCATACTCACCGTGCCATTCATACTCACCGTGCCATTCATACTCACCGTGCCATTCATACTCACCGTGCCATTCATACTCACCGTGCCATTCATACTCACCGTGCCATTCATACTCACAGGCCATTCATACTCACCGTGCCATTCATACTCACCGTGCCATTCATACTCACCGTGCCATTCATACTCACCGTGCCATTCATACTCACCGTGCCATTCATACTCACCGTGCCATTCATACTCACCGTGCCATTCATACTCACCGTGCCATTCATACTCACCGTGCCATTCATACTCACCGTGCCATTCATACTCACCGTGCCATTCATACTCACCGTGCCATTCATACTCACCGTGCCATTCATACTCACCGGGCCATTCATACTCACCGTGCCATTCATACTCACCGTGCCATTCATACTCACCGTGGCCATTCATACTCACCGGGCCATTCATACTCACCGTGCCATTCATACTCACCGGGCCATTCATACTCACCGTGCCATTCATACTCACCGTGCCATTCATACTCACCGTGCCATTCATACTCACCTGGCCATTCATACTCACCGTGCCATTCATACTCACCGTGTTTCATACTGGTCATTCATACTCACCGTGCCATTCATACTCACCGTGCCATTCATACTCACCGTGCCATTCATACTCACCGTGCCATTCATACTCACCGGCCATTCATACTCACCGTGCCATTCATACTCACCGTGCCATTCATACTCACCGTGCCATTCATACTCACCGTGCCATTCATACTCACCGTGGCCATTCATACTCACGTGGCCATTCATACTCACCGGCCATTCATACTCACCGTGCCATTCATACTCACCGTGCCATTCATACTCACCGTGCCATTCATACTCACCGTGCCATTCATACTCACCGGGCCATTCATACTCACAGGGCCATTCATACTCACCGGGCCATTCATACTCACCGGCCATTCATACTCACCGTGCCATTCATACTCACCGTGCCATTCATACTCACCGGCCATTCATACTCACAGGGCCATTCATACTCACCGGCCATTCATACTCACAGGGCCATTCATACTCACCGTGCCATTCATACTCACCAGGCCATTCATACTCACCGTGCCATTCATACTCACCGTGTCATTCATACTCACTGTGCCATTCATACTCACCGGCCATTCATACTCACCGTGCCATTCATACTCACTGTGCCATTCATACTCACCGTACCATTCATACTCACCAGGCCATTCATACTCACTGTGTCATTCATACTCACTGTGCCATTCATACTCACATGCCATTCATACTCACCGTGTCATTCATGCTCACCGTGCCATTCATACTCACCGTGCCATTCATACTCACCGTGCCATTCATACTCACCGGGCCATTCATACTCACCGTGCCATTCATGCTCACCGTGCCATTCATACTCACCGTGCCATTCATACTCACCGTGCCATTCATACTCACGGGCCATTCATACTCACCGTGCCATTCATACTCACCGTGCCATTCATACTCACCGTGCCATTCATACTCACCGTGCCATTCATACTCACCGGGCCATTCATACTCACCGTGCCATTCATACTCACCGGCCATTCATACTCACAGGGCCATTCATACTCACCGTGCCATTCATACTCACCGTGCCATTCATACTCACCGTGCCATTCATACTCACCGTGCCATTCATACTCACCTGGCCATTCATACTCACCGTGCCATTCATACTCACCGGCCATTCATACTCACCGTGCCATTCATACTCACCGTGCCATTCATACTCACCGGGCCATTCATACTCACCGTGCCATTCATACTCACCAGGCCATTCATACTCACAGGGCCATTCATACTCACCGTGCCATTCATACTCACCGTGCCATTCATACTCACCGTGCCATTCATACTCACCGTGCCATTCATACTCACCGTGCCATTCATACTCACCGTGCCATTCATACTCACCGTGCCATTCATACTCACCGTGCCATTCATACTCACCGTGCCATTCATACTCACCGTGCCATTCATACTCACCGTGCCATTCATACTCACCGTGCCATTCATACTCACCGTGCCATTCATACTCACCGTGCCATTCATACTCACCGTGCCATTCATACTCACCGTGCCATTCATACTCACCGTGCCATTCATACTCACCGTGCCATTCATACTCACCGTGCCATTCATACTCACCGTGCCATTCATACTCACCGTGCCATTCATACTCACCGTGCCATTCATACTCACCAGGCCATTCATACTCACCGTGCCATTCATACTCACCGGGCCATTCATACTCACCGTGCCATTCATACTCACCGTGCCATTCATACTCACCGTGCCATTCATACTCACCGTGCCATTCATACTCACCGTGCCATTCATACTCACAGGGCCATTCATACTCACCGGGCCATTCATACTCACCAGGCCATTCATACTCACCGTGCCATTCATACTCACCGTGCCATTCATACTCACCGGCCATTCATACTCACCGTGCCATTCATACTCACCGGCCATTCATACTCACCGTGCCATTCATACTCACAGGGCCATTCATACTCACCGGGCCATTCATACTCACCGGCCATTCATACTCACCGTGCCATTCATACTCACCGTGCCATTCATACTCACCGGCCATTCATACTCACCAGGGCCATTCATACTCACCGTGCCATTCATACTCACAGGGCCATTCATACTCACCGTGCCATTCATACTCACCAGGCCATTCATACTCACGTGCCATTCATACTCACCGTGCCATTCATACTCACCGTGCCATTCATACTCACCGGCCATTCATACTCACCGTGCCATTCATACTCACTGTGCCATTCATACTCACCGTGCCATTCATACTCACCAGGCCATTCATACTCACCGTGCCATTCATACTCCACCTGTGCCATTCATACTCACATGCCATTCATACTCACCTGGCCATTCATACTCACCGTGCCATTCATACTCACCGTGCCATTCATACTCACCGTGCCATTCATACTCACCGGGCCATTCATACTCACCGTGCCATTCATACTCACCGTGCCATTCATACTCACCGTGCCATTCATACTCACCGTGCCATTCATACTCACCGGCCATTCATACTCACCGTGCCATTCATACTCACCGTGCCATTCATACTCACCGTGCCATTCATACTCACCGTGCCATTCATACTCACCGGGTCCATTCATACTCACCGTGCCATTCATACTCACCAGCCATTCATACTCACAGGTGCCATTCATACTCACCGTGCCATTCATACTCACCGGCCATTCATACTCACCGTGCCATTCATACTCACCGTGCCATTCATACTCACCGGGCATTTCATACTCACCGTGCCATTCATACTCACCGTGCCATTCATACTCACCGGCCATTCATACTCACCGTGCCATTCATACTCACCGTGCCATTCATACTCACCGTGCCATTCATACTCACCAGGCCATTCATACTCACCGGGCCATTCATACTCACCTGCCATTCATACTCACCGTGCCATTCATACTCACCGTGCCATTCACTCACCGTGCCATTCATACTCACCGTCCATTCATACTCACCGTGCCATTCATACTCACCGGCCATTCATACTCACCATGCCATTCATACTCACCGTGCCATTCATACTCCCCGTGGCCATTCATACTCACCGTGTCATTCATACTCACCGTGCCATTCATACTCACCGTGCCATTCATACTCACCGGGCCATTCATACTCACCTGGCCATTCACTCACCGTGCCATTCATACTCACCGTGGCCATTCATACTCACCGTGCCATTCATACTCACCGTGCCATTCATACTCACCGTGCCATTCATACTCACCGTGCCATTCATACTCAC
>WNGS01000676.1:16485-26584 GCA_020271785.1 Procambarus virginalis | reverse complement strand
GCACAATCGTTTAATGAATTAAAGATTTTGGATTTGAATAAATGTAAACACTTTACATTTATGAATGATGAATATAATTTTAATTTCTTCCGAGAACGAGGTTGGTACAAGTTATTTACCAGTCATAGTCGCCTGCAGCAGGTGTGGAGGACACATGACCAGTCTCCTGCGGCAGGTGTGTAGGACACATGACCAGTCTCCTGCAGCAGGTGTGGAGGACACATGGCCAGTCACCTGCAGCAGGTGTGGAGGACACATGGCCAGTCTCCTGCAGCAGGTGTGGAGGACACATGGCCACTCTCCTGCAGCAGGTGTGGAGGACACATGGCCAGTCTCCTGCAGCAGGTGTGGAGGACACATGGCCTGTCACCAGCAGTAGGTGTGGAGGACACATGGCCAGTCTCCTGCAGCAGATATGGAGGGCACATGGCCAGTCTCTTGCAGCAGGTGTGGAGGACACATGGCCAGTCACCTGCAGCAGGTGTGGAGGACACATGGCCAGTTACCTGCAGCAGGTGTGGAGGACACATGGCCAGTCACCTGCAGCAGGTGTGGAGGACACATGGCCAGTCACCTGCAGCAGGTGTGGAGGACACATGGCCAGTCTCCTGCAGCAGGTGTGAAGGACACATGGCCAGTCTCCTGCAGCAGGTGTGAAGGACACATGGCCAGTCACCTGCAGCAGGTGTGGAGGACACATGGCCAGTCTCCTGCTGCAGGTGTGGAAGACACATGGCCAGTCCCCTGCAGCAGGTGTGGAGGACACATGGCCAGTCACCTGCAGCAGGTGTGGACACATGGCCAATCACCTGCAGCAAGTGTAGAGGACACATGGCCAGTCACCTGCAGCAGGTGTGGTGGACACATGGTCAGTCTCCTGCAGCAGATGTGGTGGACACATGGCCAGTCTCCTGCGGCAGGTGTGGTGGACACATGGTCAGTCTCCTGCAGCAGGTGTGGAGGACACATGGCCAGTCTCTTGCAGCAGATGTGGTGGACACATGGCCAGTCTCCTGCAGCAGGTGTGGAGGACACATGGCCAGTCTCTTGCAGCAGATGTGGTGGACACATGGCCAGTCTCCTGCAGCTGGTGTGGAGGACACATGGCCAGTCTCCTGCAGCAGGTGAGGACACATGGCCAGTCTCCTGCAGCAGGTGTGGTGGACACATGGCCAGTCTCCTGCAGCAGGTGAGGACACATGGCCAGTCTCCTGCAGCAGGTGAGGAGGACACATGGCCAGTCTTCTGCAGCAGGTGTGGAGGACACATGGCCAGTCTCCTGCAGCATGTGTGGAGGACACATGGCCAGTCTCCTGCAGCAGGTGTGGTGGACACATAGTCAGTCTCTTGCAGCAGGTGTGGAGGATACATGGCCAGTCTCCTGCAGCAGGTGCGGAGAACACATGGCCAGTCTCCTGCAGCAGGTATGGTGGACACATGGCCAGTCTCCTGCAGTAGATGTGATGGACACATGGCCAGTCTCCTGCAGCAGGTGTGGTGGACACATGGTCAGTCTCCTGCAGCAGGTGTGGAGGACACATGGCCAGTCTCCTGCAGCAGGTGTGGTGGACACATGGCCAATCACCTGCAGCAGGTGTGGTGGACACATGGCCAATCACCTGCAGCATGTGTGGTGGATACATGGCCAGTCATCTGCAGTAGGTGTGGTGGACACATGGTAGGTCTCCTGCAGCAGGTGTGGTGGACACATGGGCGGGCGACGCCACGTGTATCCTAGTGTGTCATGTATACCCGGGGTGTCGTGGAGAGGGAGGGGAGGGAGAAAAGTGTGTGTGTGTGTGTGTTTACTATTTGTGACTGTAGGATCAAGCTGTTAGCTCGTGCGGGGTCCCCTCCTTTATAACTGTCGGTTGTCTAATGTATTGACTCACGACCTAATTTTTCTATCATATCAGCTACTTCATATATTTCAACCCCCGCAAGCACAACTAGGTGAGTACACACTCACACACCTCCCAGACGGGACCATAGAGCCGATACTCTCTTACTGTGATGTTGTCTCCTTGTTTACTGTCTGCTCTCCCTTACCTGAAGCCTTGTCTTATGGGCACTCTTCTGAGTTCCATCATGTAGACGAGTACCAGGACACAATGGTCACTTGCTCCTAGTGGTATTTTGTGCTCTTCTCTTCCGATGTTCTCAATGTCTTCCTCCTTCTGGGTGAAGATCAGGTTCAGTAGACTTGGTGTATCTCCTCCCCTTTCTCCTGTCGCCTCCTTTACATGTTGGGTTAAGAAGTTTCTGTCTACAACTTCCACTAATTTCGCTCCCTACGTTTCTTCCCCACCATGACGATTTTTGGATTCCCAGTTAATCTCACCATGATTTAGGTCCCCCATGACTAGAGGTTTAGCTCTCATTCCATGTGTCATTGTTGCTGCTCTCTGCAATGCATCTATGCATGCTTTATTGATGTCATATCCCTGCCTCGGTCTTCTGTTGTTTGGTGGTGGGTTGTAAATTACCAGGATCGCAATTATTTTTCCATCAGCAGTCAGTGTCCCAATGATGGAGTCTGTGTATATGTTTTTACTCTGATTCTTGAGTTCTTCGAACTTCCTCTCCCGTTTTACTAGGAGTGAATCTCCTCCTCCTTGCTTATGTTGTCTTGCTTTCCTTATTACTTGGAATCCCCCTGAGTGGACTGCTAGCTGCCGTGGAGTGCAGACGTGTTGCCTGACCACTGCGGCAGTTGGTGGTTGTTTGCCAGTTTGGCTGGTTGGGGGCGTGTGTGTCTCTGCCCGCCTGGTCAGTGCTGACGTGGAGTTCAAGATGGGGGTCCCTCTACACCCTGTAGTGCGGGCTCAGTTTGTGGGCCTTGAATTTTCTGGCCGAGCTGGGTACCCGGAGATAGAGCTGGTGTTGTGTGATATACTTCATGTCCCTGTGATGGACATTCATGGCGTCGAGTTGGTGACAGCACGTCGGGCGATTGTAAAGTTTACGGAGGAGCTGGCATTTCGGGAATTTCTCCGACGCTACGAGGGGCGGACCTTACCCCTGCCGGAAGGTGCGGGCACTGTGACCCTCTCTGATCGGAATGGTGCCCTCACTTAGGTCAGTGTTCATGGGGCACCCTTGAAGATTCTAGAGAGTCTGCAACGGCGATAATTCGGCCAGTTTGGCGCCGTTAGTGTGAGCTTGCACATGATATCCTCAAGTCCGATCAAGGGTGTGCGAACGAACATTCGCACCCTGCGCATGCAGCTCCGGGCGGACATTCCATCCTCTGTGAAACTCATGGGATACCACGTTCAGGTGTTTTACGCCAGCCAGCCTCGGACGTGTTATCATTGTGGCCTTTTGGGCCATCAGGCTGCTGGGTATTCTGCACCTGCCATTGCGCCCGTGAGCCTCTTCAGTGAGGAGTTTCCCGCCACTTCCTGTGGAGTAGGCATCAGTGGGTGTAAATGTGGACGTCTCTTCGGCCGCAGAGGTGCCCCCTGTGACGACTGTTGCGCCTCCTGTTATTGTTACCTTTCCTCCGGAGGTTGTGTCGACACCTGGTGATAGTCCTGCTCCGGCTGGTGTCCCTGGAGTTCCTGTGGTTCTTCCGACTGCCTTATGCTCGGATCCCCCGTCTTCAAGTTCATCTGCTGCGTCCATCCCTGTCCCTGCAACCTCGCCGTCTGTCCCGGCTGTCCTGAGTGCTGGGGTCGATACAGCGCCTCCTTCTGTGTCTCGCCTGGTACCCCATGTGGTTGAGGATGCTGCAGTTCTACGACGAGCGTCGGTCCGCCCGGCTTGTAGTGCACGTGTCTCTGAGTCAGCCTCCGGATCTGATGATGTGCGGCCAGAGCAAAAGCATTCCCGGCGTTCTTCTTCTGCATGGGCTGACGTTGGCGATTTCAACGATTGTGGATCTTCCGGCGACGGTGGGGTGACTCCGGTTGCGTTGCACTCTACGGTGGTGGCAGAGGTGCATTTGCCTGCAGATGCCAGTGCCGGTGTTTCGGCCTCTTGATTCAGGTGCGGTGTCTGTGGCTCCTGATTCGGGTGTGTCGCCTGTGTTCCGGTTCATCGTGGGGGGGTGGTTCCCCTGCTGAGGTTCGTGGTGAGCATGGTGACCTGGTGGTGGTGTTGAAAAATTCTACTCGCTGGAGGGGTCCGTGCCTCCTTCCTCGTTCCCTGTTTCGTCGGTGGCCGTCTTGTCGCCTCTTCCGTCTCCAGCCGTCTCTTCTGTATCTCCTGCGGTATCGCTGGAGGTGTTACCGTCTCGTCGGCCGTCACATTCTTCTTTTGTGCACCCAGGGCCATGGAGGTCTTGGTGGCCTACGTACTGATTGTGTGCTTGTTTGGGTAGTGTTGAGTGCCATGCAGACTGTTAGCGTGGCCCGGCCTGGGTTTGTTCTCATTTATGTATTATGTATTGCGATTGTGCTTTCCTTTTGTTTTTGTTGTATATTTATATTTTCGTTATTGTTGTATATTTATATTTTCGTTATTGTTGTATATTTATATTTTCGTTATTGTTGTATATTTATATTTTCGTTATTGTTGTATATTTATATTTTCGTTATTGTTGTATATTTATATTTTCGTTATTGTTGTATATTTATATTTTCGTTATTGTTCTATATTATCATTTTGTATTGGTGCCTCTCTGTGTGTGATTGCGGTGCCTGTAAGCTTGATCTGTTTAATTATGTTCTGGTGTTTGGGTTGTTGGGTGCAGGTTTGGGTGCCTTGTGTTGTATTGTTGTTGTTTCTGTACTGTATTCCCCTGTGTTTGTATTTATTATTGTGTATTGTGGTCGGCCCTTTCGGCCGGTGTTTTGTGGTTTAGTACTTTTGTAATTTTGTTATTTTGTGATTTTATGAGTTTGTGCTTTGTCATTTTGTACCTTTGTGCTCTGTTTGTTCTTTTTTATTTTATTGTATTTATTCGCATATCTGCATGTAAAAATAAAAATTAAAAAAACTTGGAATCCCCCTGGGAATATTGCATTGGAGATAATAATTTATTTTCGTTTCCAATATTGCAATCAAATCAGGGTCATATTCACGAACTCTTTTCTTTTATTTTCTCTGTTTTGTTTGTAGCTCCGTTGAGTTCATGTAATATATTTCACGCTCTTTTAGGACACCCTATTCCCAGAGATATCAGTGTCAGGGAGTGGGTGGGAGTCGGGGGGTGATTGAGGGTCAAGGTGGGGGGGTTGTGAGTGTGTGTGTGTGTACTCACCTATTTGTGCTTGCGGGGGTTGAGCTTTGGCTCTTTGGTCCCGCCTCTATACTATCAATCAACTGGTGTACAGATTCCTGAGCCTACTGGGCTCTATTATATCTACATTTAAAACTGTGTATGGAGTCAGCCTCCACCACGTGTGTGTATATGTGTGTACTCACCTATTTATGCTTGCAGGATCGAGCATTGACTCTTGGATCCCGCCTTTCCAGCCATCGGTTGTTTACAGCAATGACTCCTGTCCCATTTCCCTATCATACCAAATTTTAAAAGTATGAATAGAGTTTGCTTCCACAACCTGCTCTTTAAGTGCATTCTATTTTTCCACTACTCTCACGCTAAAAGAAAACTTCCTAACATCTCTGTGACTCATCAGAGTTTCCAGTTTCCACCCATGTCCCCTCGTTCTGTTATTATTTCGTGTGAACATTTCAGCTATTTCCACTTTATCAATTCCCCTGTGTATTTTATATGTCCCTATCATATCTCCTCTCTCCTTTCTTTTCTCTAGTGTCGTAAGGTTCAGTTCCTTCAGACGCTCTTCATATCCCATCCGTCGTAACTCTGGGACAAGCCTCGTCGCAAACCTCTGAACCTTCTCCAGTTTCCTTATGTGTTTCTTCAAGTGGGGGTTCCATGATGGCGCAACATACTCTAAGACTGGTCTCATGTAGGCAGTGTAAAGCGCCCTAAAAGCCTCCTCATTTAGGTTTCTGAAAAAAGTTCTAATTTTCGCCAGTGTAGAGTACGCTGCTGTCGTTATCCTATTTATATGTGCCTCAGGAGTTAGATTAGGCGTTACGTCCACTCCCAGGTCTCTTTCTCGAATCGCTACAGGTAGGCAGTTCCCCTTCATTGTGTACTATCCCTTTGGTCGCCTATCACCTGATCCCATTTCCATAACTTTACATTTACTCGTGTTGAACTCCAGTAGTCATTTCTCTGACCATCTCTGCAACCTGTTTAAGTCCTCTTGGAGGATCCTACAATCCTCATCAGTCACAACTCTTCTCATTAATTTTGCCTCATCCGCAAACATTGACATGTAGGATTCCACTCCTGTAAACATCCATTTATGTAAATTAGAAAGAGGATTGGTTCCAGCACCGATCCTTGAGATACTCCACTCGTTACTGTTCACCAGTCCGACTTCTCGCCCTTACCATTACCCTCTGGCTCCTTCCTGTTAGGTAGTTCCTCACCAATGCTAGGGGCCTTTCCGCTTACTCTTGCATGCCTCTCAAGTTTGTATAGCAGTTTTATGTGCGGTACTGTATCAACGGCCTTTTGGCAGCCAAGAAATATGCAGTCTTCCCAGTCTTCTCTGTCCTGCCTTATCCTTGTTACTTTATCATAGAATTCTAAAAGGTTTGTTAGGCATGATTTCCCTGTCCAGAACCCATGTTGGTGCTTGTTTACAAACCCAATGCTCTCCAGGTGCTCAACAAGTCGTAGCCTAATTATCTTTCAAGTATTTTGCAGGGGATACTTGTCAGTGATACGGGTCTGTAGTTAAGTGCCTCCTCCCTATCACCTTTCTTGAAAATCGGTACGACATTTGCCTCCTTCCAGCAACTGGACAATTCTCCCGACATAAGTGACCTTACCTTGAAGTTACCTTGAGGTGCTTCCGGGGCTTAGCGTCCCCGCGGCCCGGTCGTCGACCAGGCCTCCTGGTTGCTGGACTGATCAACCAGACTGTTTGACGCGTTTGCTCGCAGCCTGACGTATGAGTCACAGCCTGGTTGATCAGGTATCCTTTGGAGGTGCTTATCCAGTTCTCTCTTGAACACTGTGAGGGGTTTGCCAGTTATGTCCCTTGTGTAGCGGAAGCGTGTTGAACAGTCTCTGGCCTCTGATGATGATAGAGTTCTCTCTTAGAGTACCTGTTGACTCATTAAAAATCATTGCCGAGGCACGCTGAGAACCTGCGCTGCCTCTTTTTGTATCCACAGTGATACCTTGTCTGGTCCAACCGCTTTAGTTGCATCCAGTGTTGTCAACTGTTTCATTACCTCCTCTGCTGCTATATCTGACAGTCTCTCATCTTGGGAATCTCTTCTAACAATGGGAGCCGCTCAGGCTTGGTTGTGAACACTCATGGAAACTTGCATTCAGTACCTCGCAGATTTCCTTGTCATTTTCTGTATATGCCCCTTCTGTTTTCCTCAGTCTTGTCACTTGGTCATTTACCGACATCTTCCTTCTTATATGGCTATGTAATAATTTAGGTTGCTTTTTCGCTTTGATTGCAATATTATTCTCATAATTTCTTTCCGACACTCGTCTTATGTTAATGTATTCGTTCCTAGCTCTGTTACATCTAATCCTGTTGTTCCTCTGTCCTTTGTCTTCTGTACTTCCTCCACTCCCTCCTGCTTCTCACTTTTGCTTCCTGACACTGTCTATTAAATCATGGTTATTATATTCCCTTCTGTTTTTTCCTTTACTGTTGGAATAAATCTCTCTTCAGCCTCCTTGCAGTTCAATATGACTTGGTTTACCATACCTGCACTGTTTTTCCTCTAATTTCTTCCTCCCACTGCACTTCTCCCAGGTAGTCCTTATCCTTCTGTAGTCCCCTTTTCTGTAATTAAGTCTCCTTTCCTGGACCTCTTGTGTGTGTACTCACCTATATGTACTCACCTATATGTGTCTGCAGGATCGAGCATTGACTCTTGGATCCCGCCTTTCGAGCATCAGTTGTTTACAGCAATGACTCTTGTCCCATTTCCCTATCATACCTTGTTTTAAAATTATGAATAGTATTTGCCCCACAACCTGTTCCTTAAGTGCATTCCATTTTCCCACTACTCTCACGCTAAAAGAAAACTTCCTAACATCTCTGTGACTCATCTGAGTTTTCAACTTCCATCCATGTCCCCTCGTTCTGTTACTATTCCGTGTGAACATTTCGTCTATGTCCACTCTGTCAATCCCTCTGAGTATTTTATACGTTCCTATCATGTCCCCTCTCTCCCTTCTTCTTTCTAGTGTCGTAAGGCACAGTTCCCCAGGCGCTCCTCATACCCCATCCCTCGTAGCTCTGGACGAGTCTCGTTGCAACCTCTGAACCTTTTCCAGTTTCATTATATGCTTTTTCAGATGGGGACTCCATGATGAGGCGGCATACTCTAAGACTGGCCTCACGTAGGCAGTGTAAAGCACCCTAAATGCCTCCTTACTTAGGTTTCTGAATGATGTTCTAACTTTTGCCAGTGTAGAGTACGCTGCTGTCGTTATCCTATTTATATGTGCCTCAGGAGATAGATTAGGTGTTACGTCCACACCCAGGTCTCGTTCGCGCGTCGTCACAGGTTGCTGTTCCCCTTCATTGTGTACTGTTCCTTTGGTCTCCTATCTCCTAGTCCCATTTCCACAACTTTACATTTGCTCGTGTTGAATTCCAGTAGCCATTTCTCTGACCATCTCTGCAGCCTGCTCAGGTCCTCTTGGAGGATCCTGCAATCCTCATCTGTCACAACTCTTCTCATCAACTTTGCGTCATCCGCAAACATCGACATGTAGGACTCTACACCCTAAACATATCGTTAACATATACAAGAAATAGAATTGGTCCCAGCACCGATCCTTGTGGTACTCCACTTGTTACTGTTCGCCAGTCCGACTTCTCGCCCCTTACCGTACTCTTTGGCTCCTTCCTGTTAGGTAGTTCCTTATCCATGCTAGGACCTTTCCCCCACCCCCGCCTGCCTCTCGAGTTTGAACAGCAGTCTCATGTGCGGTACTGTATCAAAGGCTTTTTGGCAGTCCAGAAATATGCAGTCTGCCCAACCATCTCTGTCCTGTCTTATCCTCGTTATTTTATCATAGAATTCCAGAAGGTTTGTTAGGCACGATTTCCCTGTCCAGAACCCATGTTGATGTTTGTTCACAAACCTAACGTTCTCCAGGTGTGCAACCAGTCGTAGCCTAATTATTCTTTCCAGTATTTTACAGGGGATGCTTGTCAGTGATACAGGTCTATAGTTAAGTGCCTCCTCCCTATCGCCTTTCTTGAAGATCGGCACGACATTTGCCTTCTTCCAGCAACTGGGCAATTCTCCCGACATAAGTGACCATTAAAGATCATTGCCAGAGGCACGCTGAGGGCCTGCGCCGCTTCTTTTAGTATCCACGGTGATACTTTGTCTGGTCCTACTGCTTTAGATGCATCTAGAGTTGTCAACTGTTTCATTACCTCCTCTGCTGTCACCTCTATATCTGATAGTCTTTCATCTAGGTAACCCCTTCCAACAATGGGAGCTGCTCAGGCTCGGTAGTGAACACTCCATGGAAACTGGCATTCAGTGCCTCACAGATTTCCTTGTCACTTTCAGTATATGCCCCCTCTGCCTTCCTTAGTCTTGTCACTTGGTCGTTCACCGACATTTTTCTTCTTATATGACTGTGTAGTAGCTTAGGTTGTTTTTTCGCTTTGATTGCAATATCGTTCTCATAGTCCCTTTCCGATGTTCGTCTTATGTTAATGTAATCGTCCCAAGCTCTGTTGCATCTGATCCTGTTGTCCTCTGTCCTTTGTCTTCTGTACTTCCTCCACTCCCGCCTGCTGGCCATTTTTGCTTCCTGACACTGTCTATTAAACCAAGGTTATTATATTCCTTCTTATTTTTTCCCTTTACTGTTGGTATAAATCTCTCTTCGGCGTCTTGGCATTTCTGTATGACTAGGTCCATCATATCTTGGACTGTTTTTCCTCTAATTTCTTCCTCCCACTGCACTTCTCCCAGATAGTCCCTTATCCTCCTATAATCCCCTTTCCTGTAGTCAACTCTCCTTTCCCAGATCTCTTGTCCCATGGTCATAAGTTTGAATTCCATCATGTAGTCAAAGACTAGGACACAATGGTCACTGGCCCCTAGAGGTTAT
>WNGS01000675.1:176912-189057 GCA_020271785.1 Procambarus virginalis | reverse complement strand
GTGAGGCCAAATATAACTGGGAACGACGGGACAAGCTGCCCGTTGTCCGCACGTTAATTGCATATTGGCTTTATTAGTATCTGCAGTGATGACTTTGTTAGTGAACTCTATTGACCTACACGGGGAAGAACTGAACCAATGTGGATGTTTGCCGAAACTTGCGAAAGTTTGAAGCTGGTTGGCTCATTTGTGGTGTGAGATCTCTCAAAGTCAGCAGTTATTAATGCTGATTCAGAGTAAATGGTCACCAGAACTGAGATTTATTTGAACAATAACTGACTGATTGATGAACATGTTAATGAAGGACAACTGAAGAAATAGTGTGTGATCAGAGAATGAGCACATATAATGGACGATCTTAGGGAAGATCAAATATAATGGCAGAATATATTGTAGATACGTCAGTTAAAACGACTGACAAACACGAAAATGGATCAGAGAGTAATGGGACGATGAATGGGATAGTGACACACGAGCGCCTGAAGCTATCCTACTGGCGCACCCAAACTGTCCACCTCATCTTCCTGAGTAAGATGAGGTGGAGGTTGGAGGCAGTGGTGCTTGCAGGACGCAATGGGGGCCTTGGTGCACCATTGTTATTGTCATGGTCGGGGAGATATAACCTCCATATACATATCTTAAGGTAGCAACCTTCAGCATCACTGGAACACACAGCCTGGCCACATATCACTCAAGGTTCTAGGAGAATAAAAAGCTAGCAACAAACATTCCCGTTTACTGGCATTAAGAACCTTCCACAACGGTGGGAACTAAAAACACTCTACTATCACACACATATCACCAATACTCTATATCCAGCTTCTCAACAACTGGGCATGATACATCAAATAACAGGTCTGCAAACTGCATCAATCAACACTAGCTGACACCAGGAACTTTGCCTAGCAGTGGACCACTAGTGCCTATCTGCTGCTAATACCAACAAGGATGGTGGTGTGTCAACCAATAATACATGAGGTAAGAGGAATAATATCACATACAACACCTTGGCATTTCACAAGTTCCTCAAAATATATCACCTCACTAAGACACATAATAATCACCTATCACCTGGTATACATAATGGACAACAGTAGAAAATGATCCATATAAATACATACAGTTACATGATTAACATCAAACAGACACAATACCCCAATATAAGTCACAAACCACGGACAACAACCTAACACGTCCGCTCGCCTGAGACCAAAGAACAGTGACGTCTTGAGGGAAGCTTTGCCTGTGGCGACACTGTTATTAACTCCAAGTAAGTCAACGGACCTTCAACTTTCAAATCTCTCTAATTCATTTACAATATAACTCATTCAGGAACTTCTAATTCGCTATACAACAACTTAAAGAGTATAAGGCACAACCTTACATAATGATATATAATAGTAATTCGATACATTAAAGAAATTATCATGAAATACAAAATAAGTACACAAAGAAATCACACGGATACAGGATGGCAACACTGGCAGAGTCTGTACGTCAGTGGGGGAAGGGGGGGGAGGGGGGGTTAGGGAGGATTCAACATACGCCAACGGTCATACATATGTATACAAAGATAATAAATATATTAAATATATACAACATGTGTATCATAAGATTGTCTAAGTGGAAAACAGTTCACAGTGCCATAATTTCATATAATGTCAGGACAAATGGGTAATGCAGGTGCAACACTAATATGGAATCTTCTCAGTATACATGTGATGAATACATATGGAAACTAAATGTATACACTCTCTAACACGGTCCACATAATGTTACCAAGATAGCATTAATGTAGCATTACTTACAATAAACATACAGGATGTTTTTTCAAATCTATGACATTAGGCTACTGCTATAACTAGACATCTAATATATATATATAATATATATATATATATATATATATATATATATATATATATATATATATATATATATATCCACAATTACATGGCATACATCTTTGATACAGAATTAATATAGACTCGGAAATGTATGTCACACATTGACAATACATAAAATAAGATTAATATACGGTAACATCAGATTACATCATATCCACACTATTCGTGGTACGAGGCTATCAACCAAGATATCACTGTATAGTTTGAGCACACTCATACACCAAGCTCAGTATGATCATACTGGTGTATGCGTGGTCATAAGTTATGATGCAGTGATGAGGTGGTCCATGCCAGGACGGATGAGGTGGTCCATGCCAGGACGGATGAGGTGGTCCATGCCTGGATGGATGAGGTGGTCCATGCCGGGATGGATGAGGTGGTCCATGCCAGGACGGATGAGGTGGTCCATGCCTGGATGGATGAGGTGGTCCATGCCTGGATGGATGAGGTGGTCCATGCCAGGACGGATGAGGTGGTCCATGCCGGGATGGATGAGGTGGTCCATGCCAGGACGGATGAGGTGGTCCATGCCTGGATGGATGAGGTGGTCCATGCCAGGACGGATGAGGTGGTCCATGCCGGGATGGATGAGGTGGTCCATGCCTGGATGGATGAGGTGGTCCATGCCAGGACGGATGAGGTGGTCCATGCCGGGATGGATGAGGTGGTCCATGCCAGGACGGATGAGGTGGTCCATGCCAGGATGGATGAGGTGGTCCATGCCAGGACGGATGAGGTGGTCCATGCCTGGATGGATGAGGTGGTCCATGCCAGGACGGATGAGGTGGTCCATGCCGGGATGGATGAGGTGGTCCATGCCTGGATGGATGAGGTGGTCCATGCCAGGACGGATGAGGTGGTCCATGCCGGATGGATGAGGTGGTCCATGCCAGGACGGATGAGGTGGTCCATGCCGGGATGGATGAGGTGGTCCATGCCAGGACGGATGAGGTGGTCCATGCCGGGATGGATGAGGTGGTCCATGCCAGGATGGATGAGGTGGTCCATGCCGGGATGGATGAGGTGGTCCATGGCTGGAGGGATGAGGTGGTCCATGGCTGGACGGATGAGGTACTCGGGTTGAACTAAGTACTTCATCTCCTATTCTGTATCCTGTGTCTGGTCTCCTGTTTCCCCTGCCTAGTTTCATTACTTTGCATTTACTCGGGTTGAACTTCAACAGCCATTTGTTGGACTATTCACTCAGTCTGTCTAGGTCATCTTGTAGCCTCCTACTATCATCCTCTGTTTCAATCCTCCTAATAATTTTGCATCATCAGCAAACAAATGAGAGAAACGATTTTATTTACATTCATTTTTTATATATCATTTACATATATCATTTACATATATCAGAAACAGTATAGGTCCAAGGACTGACCCCTGCGGGACTCCACTTGTAACGCTCGCCAATCTGGAACCTCACCCCTCACACGACTCGCTGTCTCCTTTGCTTAGGTACTCCTGTATCAACGGAGTACTTCCTCACTCCAGCTGCATGTCCAGCTTTTTCACTACCTCTTGTGTACTCACCTAGTTGTGCTTGCGGGGGTTGAGCTCTGGCTCTTGGTCCCGCCTCTCAACCGTCAATCAACAGGTGTACAGTTTCCTGAGCCTAATGGGCTCTATCATATCTACACTTGAAACGTGTATGGAGTCAGCCTCCACCACATCGCTTCCTAATGCATTCCATTTGTCAACCACTCTGACACTAAAAAAGTTCTTTCTAATATCTCTGTGGCTCATTTGGGCACTCAGTTCCACCTGTGTCCCCTAGTGCGTGTGCCCCTTGTGTTAAACAGCCTGTCTTTATCAACCCTGTCGATTCCCCTGAGAATCTTGAATGTGGTGATCATGTCCCCCCTAACTCTTCTGTCTTCCAACGAAGTGAGGTTTAATTCCTGCAGTCGCTCCTCGTAGCTCATACCTCTCAGCTCGGGTACTAGTCTGGTGGCAAACCTTTGAACCTTTTCCAGTTTAGTCTTATGCTTGACTAGATAGGGACTCCATGCTGGAGCCGCATACTCCAGGATTGGTCTGACATATGTGGTATATAATGTTCTGAAAGATTCCTTACACAAGTTTCTAAAGGCCGTTCTTATGTTAGCCAACCTGGCATATGCTGCTGATGTTATCCTCTTGATATGAGCTTCAGGGGACAGGTCTGGCGTGATATCAACCCCCAGGTCTTTCTCTCTCTCTGACTCTTGAAGTATTTCATCTCCCAAATGATACCTTGTATCTGGTCTCCTGCTTCCTACCCTATCTTCATTACATTACATTTGCTTGGGTTAAACTCTAACAGCCATTTGTTCGACCATTCCTGCAGCTTGTCCAGGTCTTCTTGAAGTCTCAAGCTGTCCTCCTCTGTCTTAATCCTTCTCATAATTTTGGCGTCGTCAGCAAACATTGAGAGGAATGAGTCTATACCCTCTGGGAGATCATTTACGTATATCAGAAACAGGATAGGTCCAAGTACAGAGCCCTGTGGGACTCCACTGGTGACTTCACGCCAGTCTGAGGTCTCACCCCTCACTGTAACTCTCTGCTTCCTATTGCTTAGGTACTCCCTTATCCACTGGAGCGCCCTACCTGTTACTCCTGCCTGTTTCTCCAGCTTATGCATCAACCTTTTATGGGGTACTGTGTCAAAGGCTTTCCGACAGTCCAAAAAAATGCAGTCCGCCCACCCTTCTCTTTCTTGCTTAATTTTGTCACCTGATCGTAGAATTCTATCAAGCCTGTAAGGCAAGATTTACCCTCCCTGAACCCATGTTGATGGGTTGTCACGAAGTCTCTTCTCTCCAGATGTGTTACTAGGTTTTTTCTCACAATCTTCTCCATCACCTTGCATGGTATACAAGTTAAGGACACTGGCCTGTAGTTCAGTGCCTCTTGTCTGTCACCCTTTTGTATATTGGTACTACATTAGCAGTCTTCCATATTTCTGGTAGGTCCCCCGTTTCCAGTGACTTACTATACACTATGGAGAGTGGTAAGCAAAGTGCTCCTGCACACTCTTTCAATACCCATGGCGAGATTCCATCCGGCCCAACAGCTTTTCTCACATCCAGCTCCAATAGGTGCTTTTTGACCTCATCTCTTGTAATTTCGAACCTATCCAAGGTCACCTGGTTTGCTGCCACCTCTCCCAGCGCCGTGATATCTCCCTGTTCTATTGTAAAGACCTCCTGGAACCTTTTGTTGAGTTCTTCACACACCTCTTTGTCATTCTCTGTGTACCTGTCCTCGCCCACCCTAAGTTTAATCACCTGTTCCTTCACTGTTGTCTTCCTCCTGATGTGACTGTGTAGTAGCTTTGGTTCAGTCTTGGCTTTGTTAGCTATATCATTTTCATACCTTTTCTCAGCTGCTCTTCTCACACTGACATACTCGTTCCTGTGTTCTCTGGTATCTCTCTCTACTTTCTGGTGTTCTGTTATTACGAAAGTTCCTCCATGCCCTTTTGTTCAGCTCCTTTGCTTTCATACATTCCCTATTAAACCACGATTCTTCCTTTGCTTCTCTGTTTTTTCCTGTTGGGCTGGGACAAACCTGCTTACAGCCTCCTGACATTTTTGGGTGACATAGTCCATCATGTCTTGTACGGACTTGGTTCCGAGTTCTGTGTCCCAATGTATATCCCATAGGAATTTATTCATCTCCTCATAGTTTCCCTTTCTGTACGCCAGCCCTTTGGTTCCCAGTTCTTTTTTGGGGGTGATAATTCCTAGCTCAACCAGGTACTCAAAGCTCATACACACTTGATCACTCATTCCCAGGGGGCTTCCACTTAACTTCCCTTATATCCGACTCATTTAGGGTAAATATCAAATCCAGCAAGGCTGGTTCATCCCTCCTCTCATTCTTGTCGGTCCCTTGACGTGTTGACTTAGAAAGTTTCTTGTTGCCACATCCAGCAGCTTAGCTCTCCACGTGTCTGGGCCTCCGTGTGGTCTCTGTTCCCCCAATCTATCTTCCCATGGTTGAAGTCTCCTCCCATGATTAGAAGTCTGGATCCGTTCCTGCTAGCCACAGAAGCTGCTCTCTCTATTATATTGATGGTGGCCATGTTGTTTCTATCATATTCCTGTCTGGGTCTTCTGTGTGTGTGTGTGTGTGTTTGTGTTGTGTGTGTATCCTCACCTAGTTGTGCTTGCGGGGGTTGACTCTGGCTCTTTGGTCCCGCCTCTCAACCGTCATCTCCCAATGTTAGTGTGTGTGTGTGTGTGGTGTGTGTGTGTGTGTGTGTGTGTGTGGTGTGTGTGTGTGTGTGTGTGTGTGTGTGTGTGTGTGTGTGTGTGTGCACGTGTGCGCGCTTATTATACAGTGGTTATGTATTAGTGACTACGGGTAAGTGAGGTCTGGTGCTCCAAGCCCCTCCTACTATCGCCTTGCTGTGTCAGCCACGTTATAACCTCAGTCAGACTCTACAGCAGGACACTTGAACCATCCTTCACCTCTCTTGGTCCTCTGATGGAGCCTCTGAAGGCCCTTGTAAAGCTGTAACACTTATGACCTTGCTCTGTTTCTTTGTCTCTCTTCCCTGTATTTATCTCTTGTGTTTACTCTTTTGTTTACTTATCATTTTGTTACATTTCAGCTTTCATATATCTTCTCCCTTCTACTTGTTCATCTCCTTCATCTTCCTTTATTATTTCTATTTTTGTTTGTCTTTCATTCCATTCTCATTCCAATTCTTTCTCTTCTGCATCCTTATTTCGACTAATCTCTATTTTCTCTGTTCACTCCATTACATCTTTTATCCTCCTTTCCCTCTTGCTTTCTCCTTCATATCTCGTTCTGGTTCCTTGTTTTATATTTCTCTCGAATACTATTTCCATTTCCTTCTGCTTTTTACCTACTCTCCTGTTACTCAACTTATTCTTTCCCTCTTACAGCATTATCTCACGTTACGCCTCTTTTCCCCCTTTTCCTTCTGGCTTCCTTTCCCAAAGCTACTGTGGGAGAAATGTGAAGATAATACTGACTCCGGACGCTCATCACAGCCAGTAAGAGAGATGTCATTTTGTAATTCCCTCGAGCTTGTTGGTTTGACCTTAGGGTTTCCGGCTCATTCCAGACTTGTCTCGTCCTATTTTCCAGTCCAGCATCACCTTTCAGACCTTTTCTTATATTTCCTGCTTGACGTGTACTTTTCAGATAGGTGTCATGGTATCTTCCTCTCCTGTATAACAGAACCTTTCAGATCGGAGTCTTGGCGCCCTCGAAACCTCTCTATTGGTGTTCTTGAGGTCAAAATCATGCAGCCTGAGCCACTGACTTGCCTCAACTGTACAATAGGATAATGTGATTCGTTCTTTAATGTACAATGTTTTCTTCAGCGATCTGCTACAACTCATTCCGGACGCTCTTGCATATATTGATTACATTCCATTCTTGAAATGCACAACGAAGGAAATGCCGACTGCTACGAACATCATTAAATCCAAGCTTGCACAAATATCTTCATTTGGTAGATGATGGCAGATTACATTTCCACACGGGGAAATACAGTTGAAGGTCATTCTTAGATTGTACTGAACCTGGAACAGTCATATGGATAAGTGGAACAAATATAATGCTTATTGATGAAGTTGACATTTTTGGGATAAGTTTTAACTCATCACTGACCATGAAGAGCCACATGATGAACCTAGCAAGAAAGGCAGCCAAGAAACTTTCAACTATAAAACACATTTCTTACATTGTTGACAGCAGGAGTTGCGAAACAGGTGGAGCACAAATTTGATCCACTCTTAAGTCTGCACTGCTCTCCTGGTTAGCCTGACCTCCCCTTCATTTACCCAATTCTGGACATGATATAAACCACATGAGAAGATTCATCTCAAGTCTAACCCATTCTAGGTGGAGTGATCAGTATAATCAGAACCTTCAACACCACAGAGATGTTGGTTGCTTCACGTTTATGTATGTAAACAATCTTCTTAAAGTTCTTAACCTAACCCAACCTCGTAGACGACAATAAACTTCCAACCTCAACACAAGGATCTTAGTTACCAACAATATTTGATGGCTTACCCTTTTGCATGAACATCACTCCATTAACGATCATTCATTCTTAAGTTGTCTCAATTAGGAATATGTTCACTCAAAAAAAAAAAACGATTTATAGGAAATAATTTTTTCCGGCCATTATGTGAGCTTTGGTCCACAGTCAGCTGAAGATTTATCAAGTAGCTAACATGACTGTAACTTACCATTAACGTTTATTCATAAGTAAAAACGATAACTATTTAATAAATAAGTTTCCGGTTGTGAGACTCATGTAGAGGAAAATTATTTGGACTTTCATTGTGAATATTTGAAATGTCCCTAATGATGCACAAGTAAAGTGTGAACACATATAGAGGGAAGAAGAGAGACAGTGGTGACTGGGGTACAGACAGGTGGTGACTGGGGTACAGACAGGTGGTGACTGGGGTACAGACAGGTGGTGACTGGGGTACAGACAGGTGGTGACTGGGGTACAGACAGGTGGTGACTGGGTACAGACAGGTGGTGGACTGGGGTACAGACAGGTGGTGACTGGGGTACAGACAGGTGGTGACTGGGGTACAGACCAGGTTGGTGACGGGTACAGACAAGTGGTGACTGGGGTACAGACAGTGGTGACTGGGGTACAGACAGGTGGGACTGGGGTACAGACAGGTGGTGACTGGGGTACAGACAGGTGGTGGTAACGGGGTACAGACAGGTGGTGACTGGGGTACAGACAGGTGGTGACTGGGGTACAGACACAGGTGGTGACTAGGGTACAGACAGGTGGTGACTGGGGTACAGACAGGTGGTGACTGGGTACAGACAGGTGGTGACTGGGGTACAGACAGGTGGTGACTGGGGTACAGACAGGTGTGACTGGGTACAGACGGTGGTGACGGGGGTACAGACAGGTGGTGACTGGGGTACAGACAGGTGGTGACTGGGGTACAGACAGGTGTTGACTGGGGGTACAGACAGGTGGCACCAGACAGAAAGTAATACTGGTAGCAGCCAGGAAAGTACAAACAGTGTTGTGCCCCAAAACTCCTTCTCTTCTTCCAAGCATGTTCATGTAGTCGAGTTGGGGCAACAGATGTAGTTGCTAAAATATCTCTCTCTCTGCTTAGCACTCTGAGGTGTTGAGACTTCGCTTCATGATATCGTTGACTTCGTTGTGTCTGGCGTTCACGACTCAAATTATGACACTCATATTCATTGTCTTCTTCTGGGCTCTCTTCTCTCTCTCTCTCTCTCTCTCTCTCTCTCTCTCTCTCTCTCTCTCTCTCTCTCTCTCTATATATATATATATATATCTATATATAATATATAATTATATATATTTGTATACCATGTAGACTGAGACAGCGGGCATTGTGCCAGTGGCAATGTATTGGTATTGTGGGACGACGAGGCACATGTGTATCACAGACATCCCACCAGTCACAAACACTGAGAGTGCTAAGAAACAATCCCCTACATGGGAGCACACATTGTTGTAAGAAAACATACTCATGAGGTATTCATGAAAATGAAGCATTGTTACAGCTGTTGTCTTCATGGGACAGTCTGAACTACTTACTGTCTTTTGTCGTAGCTGGTCGGGTGCGGTCAACAGCTCTTGGGAGCGGGGTAGATACTGTTGTCACAATTGTAAGCCGAAGTATTGTGTTTTTATTCTGAATGATCTTGTGGAAATTATAAATGTTAACTGACATTAATGTCAGATGACTGTCATACTTCCTAATCTTTGTGCTGTTGGATGACGAACACTTCAAAAAAGTCGATTAGGCCTAGTAATGCTGGATACTTCCAAGACGCTGCCTTTCATGGGCCAATAGGCCTTTGGTATGAACAAATTCACAAGGGCCGTGATGAGGGCTCGAACTTACGCCCGGGATGATCCCAGACGCTGCCTTAGTCGATTGCACCATGACATGGTCAAAAGAATTGCAACCGGAAGTTCTACTGACCTTACTAGGATCCTGCAGCCTCTCAGCGACAAACCAGGGTTTACACAACTCCCCCATGTTCTCGGGCTCTATCAACACGCTGTTCTACCTCTTCGCCCTTACTTCAATACACACAGAAATCACAATAGCGTGATATATCAAATGATTTTTTTCTTTATTTTTCTTTTTTTCTTCTTCGGTATTTTTCATTACTCTAATGTTATGCAACGTTCATTGATATTAGTAATACAGCTCTACCCTTCCCCCCCCCCCTCACTTGTCGGCAACTTTGTTCCTAAAATGGTCTCTTTTAGGAACATCCTTTCGAGACCCTTAGTTGCTAAGTCTCGACGCTTGAGTGTGACTCCAGAGGAGACCTGACGATGGACCTGTACCCGAGCTTCATTATGTGACCAGCAGGCATGAAGCGTTTGGGTTCATTATAATATCTACGGTTCAAAATTAGGCCTAGAAGGGCTCCATGCCACCCTGGAATTTCATGAAGCCTTCAAGAAGGAAATTTCTGTAACGGGCAAAAGTATTATCTTCAACAACCAGTCAGTGACATCAGGAGAGATAGGGTTTAGGTAACTTCTTGATTGACTCAGCCTTAAAGATGTGACATAGTTCATCTTATTGAACACCTTCATACCAGTTGATTCCGTGTTAGCAATTATTAGTAAATTATAATATTTATTACACTTTATAAATAAATATTAGTAAAGTTGACAACGCAAGTACAACACGATTGTTTGAACGGATATAATGAACGCAAAGTATAGTGAGCAACAGAGAGAAATTACGGTCCATCTGACTCGTTCTGAAACATTGCTAAATGTAATTTGATAACAATAACAGGAGCTGGATATAATGGCCTATATATTTTGGTGATGAATATAAATAGGAGCTGCTCTGTATGGGCCAATAGGCCTTCTGCAGTTTCCTTGAATTTTATGTTCTTTTAATTTCTTATAATTTTGGTGTCAATGGCTGCTTCAGGCTACAGAGGTTCACAGCCTTGGGGACTAATCATCCAGTCTTCTTGTGGGTTGAGATGTGAACCGTTTCCTGAAGAATCATTTTCAGACCAGCCTTAAACACCAAACGCCGGAAGAATATATCCAAAAGCGATGGTTGTAATTCCCCGGCTTATCTTTGAGTACACTGCCGGAGGCATAGAAAAAGATAGACCTAATGAGATTAGAGACCTCGCTGGCCACGCGTGTCTCAGCAAGTTTAATCAGTCCCAACTGGTAGCTTTGAACAGAATCACTTAGTGCAAGCCACGATGGGGAATTACCATTTATGTGAGCACTCTAGTAATATTTTAGGCCTCAACTTGGGATATCTGATGACAGAGAGTGGACGGGCCGTGTGGAGGCATATTAATGCTATACACAAATCCAAGGTGTAGTTGCAGGAAGCTCCCGGAACATGCACATAAGTGTCATTACAGGAACGTATAGACCAAGAAAGCAGTCTGTTGCTGAAGTGATAAAAGAGAAAGAGAAGAAAGAGTTGAGGCAAAAGCAAGATGAAGAAGGAAGGACACGCTACGAATTATTGATATACGCAAAAGAACATACTCAGTTACCTATACTCAGAAATATACGCACAAGAACATACTCAGTACTGTACACAGGTGCAGTAGCAGCTTTAGTACTGAGCGCCACTGGAATAGTACTGTGTACTGTTGTCTGCAAGAGAAAGCATGATAGTCTAATGAATATCATATCACCAAGGGCGAAGCAGTTCTTGCGATGACCCACGCAGGACAAGCCAGAGGCCGCGGTGCTTAACCTCACAGACCAAGAGATGAGCCCACACTTACTATCGCGCTAATGGTCAAAGTATTATGACAGACATTGTACGGCTTGTTATTGGTCTTCTTAATGTTTGGTCTCCGATCTTAGAGTGCCAGGATGGGCTTGAGCGCCAAGGAAAGTGTTTATGAACAATGGGACCGAATCTGCACCCTTTCCAGCACCGTTGTTCCTGGCAGAACGGAACATTCCAGCACCGTTGTTCCTGACATAATGGAACATTCCAGCACCGTTGTTCCTGACATAATGGAACATTCCAGCACCGTTGTTCCAGACATAATGGAACTTTCCAGCACCGTTAGTTATATGTTGCTGTATTGGATAGAAAAGTGGCCATGCTAGAGTAATTATGTATATGGAAATAGGATAAATAGGATTGTTGTAGGACTAGTTTCAACTTTGTGTCTATATCTTCCCCATTCACTCTCGCCTTGTCTCTCTTCCCCCTTCCCCTGTCTCTCCC
>WNGS01000675.1:122063-138475 GCA_020271785.1 Procambarus virginalis | reverse complement strand
TTATGGTGCAGCAGCCAGGAGATCTGTGGATGACCCTAGTAGGAGACACACACACACACACGCACAGTGTCAGTGTCAGAGTAGTTAACAAATGGAATGCATTAGGAAATAATGTGGTGGAGGCTGACTCCATACACAGTTTCAAGTGTAGATATGACAGAGCCCAATAGGCTCAGGAACCTGTACCAGTTGATTGACAGTTGAAAGGAGGGACCAAAGAGTTAGAGCTCAACCCCCGCAAGCACAACTAGGTAAGTTCACACACACACACACACACACACACACACACACACCACACACACACACACACACACACACACCACACAAATTATGTCGCAGTCATATAAACCCACCATCAAATGACAGAAGACCCAGATAGGAATATGATAGAAACAACATGGCCACCATTAACATAATAGAGAGAGCAGCTTCTGTTGCCAGCAGGAATGAATCTGCACAACTAAACATTGGGGATTTCAACCATCAGGAAGATAGATTAAGAGAACAGAGACCGACATGGAGGGCCAGATACATGGAGAGTTAAGCTGCTGGACGCGGCAACAAGAAATTTTCTAAGCCAACACATCAAGGGACCGACAAGAATGAGAGGGGAAGATTAACCAGCCATACTTGATCTGATATTTACCCCTCAATGAGTGGGATATAAGGGAAGTTAAGATGGAAGCGCCCTTGGGAATGAGTGACCATAGTGTATTGATCTTTGAGTACTTGGTAGAGCTAGGAATTATCTCTCCCAAAAAAGAACTAGGAAACAAAAGGCTGGCATACCGAAAGGGGAACTATGAGGGGAGGAGAAGTTTCCAAGGGAAATACCTTGGGAAACAGACCTCAGAGCTAGGTCTGGACAAGACATGATGGACTATGTCACCCAAAAGTGTCAGGAGGCAGGAAACAGGTTCGTCCCGGCCGAAAAGGAAAAATCCGAGAAGCAAAAGAAGAATCCATGGTATAATGGCACATGTATGGAAGCAAAGGAAATGAACAAAAGGGCATGGAGGAACTTCTGGAATAACAGAACACCAGAAAGCAGAGAGAGATACCAGATAACCAGGAATGAGTATGTATGGGTGAGAAGGGAAGCAGAAAAAATTATGAAAATGATATAGCAAACAAAGCCAAGCCCGAACCAAAGCTACTCCACAGTCACATCAGGAGGAAATCAACAGTGAAAAAACAGGTAATGAAACTTAGAACAGGCGAGGACAGGTATACAGAGAATGACAAAGAGGTGTGTGAAGAACTCAACAAGAGGTTACAGAAGGTCTTCACAATAGAACAAGGTGAGGTCACTGTGTTAGGAGGGGGGGCAGTAAACCAGGCGGCCTTGGATGGGTTCGAAATTACGAGAGAGGAGGTCAAGAGACACCTGCTGGATCTGGATGTGAGAAAGTCTGTTGGTCCAGAAGGGATCTCACCATGGATAATGAAAGAGTGTGCAGAGGCACTCTGCTTGCCACTCTTCATAGTGTACAGTAGGTCACTAGAGACAGGAGACCTACCAGAAATATGAAAAACGGCTAATATAGTCCCAATATACAAAAAGGGTGACAGACAAGAGGCACTGAACTACAGGCCAGTGTCCTTAACTTGTATACCATTCAAGATGATGGAGAAGATCGTGAGAAAAAAATCTAGTAACACATCTGGAGAGAAGGGACTTCGTGACAAGTCACCAACATGGGTTCAGGGAGGGTAAATCTTGCCTTACAGGCTTAATAGAATTCTACGATCAGGTGACAAAGAAAAGCAAGAAAGAGAAGACTGGGCGGATTGCCTTTTTTGGACTGTCGGAAAGCTTTTGATGCAGTCCCCCATAAGAGGCTGGTACATAAGCTGGAGAGACGGGCAGGAGTAACTGTAGGGTGCTCCAGTGGATAAGGGAGTACCTAAGCAATAGGAAGCAAAGAGTTATAGTGAGGGGTGAGACCTCAGATTGGCGTGAAGTCACCAGTGGAGTCCCACAGTGATCTGTACTCGGTCCTATCTTGTTTCTGATATATGTAAATGATCTCCCGGAAGTTATAGACTCATTCCTCTCAATGTTTGCTGACGATGCCAAAATTATGAGAAGGATTAAGACAGAAGAGGACTGCTTGAGGTTTCAAAAAGACCTAGACAAACTGTAGGAATGGTCGAACAAATGGTTGTTAGAGTTTAACACAAACAAATGTAATGTAATGAAGATAGGTGTAGGGAGCAGGAGGCCAGTTACACGGTGTCATTTGGGTGATTAAATACTTTAAGAGTCAGAGAGAGAGGAAGACCTGGGGGTTGATATCACGCCAGACCTGTCCCCTGAAGCTCATATCAAGAGGATACCAGCAGTAGCATATGCCAGGTTGGACAATATAAGAACGGCATTTAGAAACTTGTGTAAGGAATCTTTCAGAACTTTGTATACCACATATGTCAGACCAATCCTGGCGTATACGGCTCCAGCATAGAATCCATATCTAGTCAAGCATAAGACTAAACTGGAAAAGGTTCAAATGTTTGCCACCAGATTAGTATTCGAACTGAGGGGTATGAGCTATGAGGATACACTACGGAAATTAAACCTCACATCACTAGGAGACAGAAGAGTTTGGGGGGACATGATCACCTCATACAAGATTCTCAGAAGAATTGATAGGGTAGATAAAGACAGACTATTTAACACCATGGGTTCCTGCACTAGGGGACACAGGTGGAAACTGAGTGCCCAAATGAGCAATAGAGACATTAGATTTTTTTCAGTCTCAGAGTAGTTGACAAATGGAATGCATTAGGAAGTGATGTGGTGGAGGCTGACTCTATACACAGCTTCAAGTGTAGATATGATAGAGCCCAATAGGCTCAAGAACCTGTTCATAAGTTGACTGACAGTTGAGAGGCAGGACCAAAGAGCCAGAGCTCAACCCCCGCAAGCACAACTGGGTACGTACAGTGAGTGGGGCCGGTGGGTGAGTGGACAGCACGCTGGACACGTAATCCTGTGGTCCGGGGTTCAATTCCCGGCGTCAGCGAGAAACTATAGGCAGTTTTTCCACCCTGATGCACCTGTTACCTAGCAGTAAATAGGAACCTGGGAGTTAGACAGCTGTTACGGGCTGCTTCCCAGGTGTGTGCGTGTGTGAAAAAAAATATATGAACAATAGTTAGTAGTTAGTAACAGTTGATTGATTGACAGTTGAGAGGTGGGCCGAAGGAGCAGAGTTCAACACCCGCAACAACTTGGTGAATACTCAGTGGATGACTGCTGGAGGCTTCAAGAAGACCTGAACAAACTGACGGAATGGTCGAACAAATGGTTGTTACAATTTAACCCAAGTAAATGTAAAGTAATGTAATGAAGATAGGTGTAGGGAGTAGGATGCCAGATACAATGTATCATTTTGGCTAAGAAATTCTTCAAGAATCAGAGCGAGAGAAAGACTTGGGGGTTGATATTGTTGGAAATTTCCAACACTTATCATCTACTATTGTATTATAATAACTTATCATCATTACACTAATTACAGTAGTTATTAATACCACTAACGGTAGTGTTAATATAATTTAATCTGAGCCTATTACTGATAATATGACTCCCGATCATGTAAAACCCAGAGTTATTAATTGAAATTATTTAGTAACAGTTTTTATTCTGTTACGATCGAACGCTATGGAGAGTATAAATATCATCTCCATTTCTCGCTAGAGATCATTTATCGAGAATATGATAATTATTAAATCCCTATAATTGCAACCCAGTTCCTATTATTGCATTTCATCCATAACTGCGCGGAAAAGAATAATTCGTGATTAATAATTTCTGTGGTGAATGCGAGAGCGGGTTGAGGGAGGAGACGCCATTACTTACTTGGACACGAGGCAGCCTCGCGTGGAGAGTGGCGAGACGCATGATGGCGACTGGGAGTTCTTTTCGACAAGAATTACATTGATACCTAGTTAACAAGTAACAATTACTTATCCATGTGTTCTCTAGTGCCCAGCCAGTTAATAACGCGTCAACAATTGAAGCCACGACCCGTAATTAAGTGTGCACAGCAGTGAAGGCTTGGGATCGGCTGACGCGATCTCGGCAGACTTCAGTATTTAATACGCTCAGCTAAGTATAGAATTCTGGTTTGATGCATCACTCGAGATTGTATATTTATGAGTAGTCTGTCGTTAGGATGTGAAATTAACAACCACATAACGTGAGTAAATTTCTTTATGTTACTCAGTTTCATGAATACCTGAAAATAATTCGTAGCCTAATCAATTGCTACTTAAATTCTCTTGATTGCATCGTGTATACGAGGTGCCAGCAAGGTTCTCATCAGTCGTGTTATTCAGCTCGGGTTCTTTCTTTACTGGGATCCTGTGACCAATGACGAATGACGAACTGGCGTTATAGAAATCGTCTTACAGCTAAGACACATTTTTCGTACAAATTTATTCAACCTGATTATTGATTCTTAGATAATTCATATAGAATCTTTACATTGAATAATTATTGCCAGATTTGGTAAATAATGTTTATGCTCTAACTGTGCTCAGTGTTTATGCTCAGTGATTAATGATCTTTAATATTCATGATTTGAATTACCATATATTTGAATCTATTGTAGTTTAGATTTCTCAAGTTATTAATCCAACAATGAACTAGTGACGAACCACACTGGTTCCTAGATATATATGAACTTCTAGAAATAACCCCCCAATGTTGATATTTGAGGCTTTGGCTTTAATTAATGATACAGTCTATTCTTTATTTTCAAATGATTATTCTTTGAATGAGTTTCCATAGACACTGGTTCTCTAGTGTCATTCTAATGATCACTATTATTTGTTTTCCCTCTTTTCTCAAAAGAGGATGGTCCTTCGATTTCTTTCAATACAATAATCAAATAATTTAATTTCTGAGTTCAAGCCCCAGATACCCAACAGATATCACGCGAAGCCCATATCAAGAGGATAACATCAGCTGCATATGCCGGGTTGGCCAACAAAAGAATAGTCCTTAGAAACTTGCATAAGGAATCATTCAGAACTTTGTATACCACATATGTCGGACCAATCGTGGAGTATGCGGCTCCAGCATGGAGTCCATATCTAGTCACGTATAAGAATAAACTGGAAAAGGTTCAAATTTTTGCCACCAGACTACTACCTGAACTGAGAGGTATGAGCTACGAGCCGAGACTATGGGAATTAAACCTCACGTCGCTGGTAGACAGAAGAGTTAGAGGGAACATGATCACCATAGACAAGATTCTCAAAGGAACTGATAGGGTAGATAAAGATAGACTATTTAGGCACAGACTCCCGCACTAGGGGACACAGAGGAAAACTGAGAGCCCAAATAAACTCTGCTGAGGGTGTGGTGATCGCTGCGTTGTCGGTGAAGAGGAAATCTTTGACGATTCTCATCTGTACTTTCGTCTTTGCTCGGAGTCTGGATAGAATGAAGAGCTTTCCATTAGATCTTGTACGGAGATAGATGCCTTCTGTGGTTGTGTCAAAGGTGTGCTTGACGAGGATCGCGAAGATGCTGAACAGGGTTGGAGCAAGAACGCATCCCTGTTTAACACCGCTGTTAATGTTGAATGGTTCAGAGGTTGAGCCGTCGTACACGACTGTTCCCTTCATGTCCTCGTGGAATGATAGTATTATGCTGAGTATGGTGGGTGGGCAGCTAATTTTGGTCAAGATCTTGAAGAGTCCATTCCTGCTCACGAGGTCGAAGGCCTTCGTAAGGTCAATGAAGGCAATGTACAGGGCTTTTCTCTGTTCCCTCTACGAGGGGGAGGGGGGGGGTAACAGATCCTCTGCACTGGCCTCGAACCAATCTGCTGACTTGTTCTGCCTCTTACCGAAGGTGGACATGGCAGTGTTGAAAATAGTGCCCCTGAGGTGTTACCATGTTATGGGGGGGGGGAGGTGGTTGTACTGAGAGGGCCAATAGCTAAAGTCAAAGGAGTTCCTAAAATAGTGGAGATTAGATAGGCCCGGCCCCCAAGGAAGAATATTCCCAGCAATGAATACTTGCTTTCAAATAAAGGTCTACAGTCTAATAGTTAATCATCTACTCCACTTCAACAAGATGAACGGATACTCCCAAAACCTCTGAACTTATTTATTAAACCCTCTAATAACACCCATACACAAACTACAATAAATCACTTTACCACTCTACCTTACGTTAAACACCTTGGTCCACCTAGGCAGGATGCAATGTTTACAATTGCAAACTAGGGTAAAAACTACTTTCCTGAAGGGCCCTTGTAAAGGCTTAAAGTAGCCTTGTTAAACTTTAGCACACGTGGTTTCACTAGTCACCCTAGAGTACACTTAGAGATAAAAATACACTGGCCTAGAATACACAAATAACTAAACATACACCTAGCCAATAGCACGGTAATAATACAGATAGATACTTAAGTTGGACATAGGGTATAGGGAGAGAAGAAAGGAGAAGGAGAATAGAGCCCAGAGGAATGTGTAAACACCACAGCAGCCGCCCAGAGAAGGAAGAGGGAGAGACCTCCTTCAGCCTTCTCTGATCGCTGCTGGACGGATCCTCAACTGATCGTACAGCAGCAATCATCCCAAGTTTTTCCAGACCCTCATTTCATTCTTACGTTACCAGTTCTAATAATAGCTAACAATTAGCTTTATATTATGTTTAATAATCAACAAGCCCAGAGTCAGGATGATTTGTGAGTAACAAGATTCTTTTTACGTCTGGCAGGGAAGACGGAACAAAAACGCATCAGAGGTATGAGAAGCCCTGAATATAAATGTTATTGTTAATTAAACTACCCCTCTTACATAATCCAATCCTATGAATTAATGTATACATAATTATTTATGAACTCCAATTGACCTCTGGTTTCCAAATAAGAACCCAGGGTCGTAACAGACCACCTCTCACTTGCGCTATTGCAGGGTGGTACAGGAAGGGCATTTACAAGCTCAGCAGTAAATTCCTCCACCTTGTAAAGATCACAGGTCTTGTTTCCGTTAATACGTGGTCTTCCCTCATTCTTTGCTCTGAGGATTTTCTGGGGGCTGGAACTTTACTTTGTCATCGACGAGAGAGTGGTCGGTGTCACAATCTGTGTTGGAAATAACCTACAGTTTATTCTCCTTTAGCTACTAATATTAGCATTTACTAACATCACTAATACCTAGAATTAACATAATTAATGTTTCTATAGTAAAGCAATATTTTGCCAGATCCTTCCTAGTCCTCATGACCTGAGAGACAGCGTCAAGCTGAAACATGAAATCCTCCACGTTTTGTTAGAAATATTATCGAGTCCAGTTAATTGCTTTTTCTTTCTAAATATTATTCTTTATGAAAGAGTATAATTATTTTGCATACCTTTGCGTACTGAACTCGACCATTTAGTGAGATTGATTTTATCAGTAAATATTACTGCGACGCAAAATAAATACACGTCATCCCTTCTCGTTTAATTTGTGCAGTGTTAATTAAACCTATTGCCTTGTGAGAAAAGGTATTATGATTTAATATATTTATCCATGACATCAGTACTTGTCATGGCTCCTTACATCCCTAATTAATTTCCATAAAATAAAATACTTTAAGCTCGAGATCACTTTGAGGTGTTTTGCGAGCGCGTATCCGAGCAAGGGGGACGGAGGAGGGTGAACTCTGTCACGCGCACTCACAGGCTTGCAACGTGGACGCCATTACAGAGAGAACAACGTGGTCAAGCAGGCAATACTGCTTTTAATTCTCGTGTCTAGGAGTTTATATTTATCCCGTAATCTGACCTTCTGCATCAGCGAACGTCACGGACCATCAACTACTCCTACAATAAGCAGACACGATATCCGCGAGCGTAATAAGTATAACAGTTCCTACGTTAGTTTTTTAGTGTGTACACATAAACTAACGTGTAGGTTGCTCGTCGTTATCAAGCAAGAAGACCACAAAAACCACGTTAGTTTCCCTCGTATTATGTCCCGACATTTTCTAATGAATAGTGGAATAATTTACTAGTCTAGGTATTTTCTACAATTTTATTGTGATTCCAGCGTGGATTGTGAGGCCAAGCCGAGATAATCTTTCACTCTATGCTGTTTCCATTGCCCTGTGTTCTCAACAATAACCTTGGCAACAAGACTACATCTACGAGTATTTGAGCTGTGAAATGAACGTTGTGAAGTCTTCTCTACAGCTAAGCCCTCATACTAATTTTCGTAGATACTTTAGTCACATTCTTAATTGATTTATTTCCATGATTTATTACTTATACATGTTTTGTTCATTTCTTATGCATGTATATAATATTTCAATGTGTAATTAGACAAATTTACATTCATTCATTTTCTAACTATTTAGTTACTTCAGCATAGAACCAGCGCTGAAATAATACTAAGGATATAATTATATTTTAATATGTAACCCCTCAGATTTGTGTGTTAAGTTTACTCTTTAATTAATTGTGACTACAGTTCATTTAATGTTCTTAATGTTCTACTGATTTAGTCTAGGTCCATAGACCACTGGTTCTTTGGGTCACTTCACATTAATATATTTTTCCTTCTTTTTATATAAAAGGAGGTGGTCCTTCGGAGTTATCTTAGTATTCAGTTTTGTATGATTATTATTAATATTGAGAGTTAGACTTTTCCCACACTCTGGAAGCTGCGAGTCAGTTTGATGCTTCTCAGATTGCTACGTCCCATAAGCACTAGGTCGAGTTGGTGCCAATGCTTAGAACTGGGGGTGTCTCCAGGAAACCTTGTGCTGGGCCTTGGTGTTGCAGAAGTAATTGATAATGCAGAGATCATGACGACAGCTGAACACCAGGAACCGTTGTCCATTCTCATTCAGTTTCCCAAATCCAAACTTCCCAGGCAGGAAGGCCAAGAGCTGTGATCAGAACCAACTCTTGCATTAAAATCTCCCAGGAGGAAGACTCGCTCTTGTTGAGGTATGTCTCTGAGAGTTAGGCCGAGGTCATCATAGAACTTGTCCTTCGCTTCGGTAGAGGAGGTCAGTGTTGGTGCGTAGGTGTTGATGAGGCTGACCATTCCTGCTGCTGTATGAGGCTAAAGTTTGATGATCCTTGCCGACCCCTCCGTGGGCTGACCCCTAGATGACCCCTAACAACCTGTTCCTGATGGCAAAGCCAACGCCATGCTCCCTTACCTCTTCTGGAGGTTTGCCCTGCCGGAAGAAGGTAAAGTCCTTCTCCTGTATGCTGCCGGTCGTGGGCAGAGTGACTATGTCCATCTGGAGTCTGCGCAGTTCATTGTTGATCACAGCTGTCTTGTGGGCGTCGTTCACTTCTAGTAGATCTTCCGAGACAATAACCTGGTGTCATATCCCTTACATTCCGTGTGTCCAGTTTGAGAGCTGGGTGGCTCTGTGTTTATTTTCTTTTACCTGGTGCATGGTTGACGATCATCTTGTTGGATTGTGGTCTAAGCCCCACACACCCAGAGGAGCAGGCAGACCGTGGCGAGACAGCACCTTATTGGCTGGGAGCTGCCCAGCTTGAGGCAGGCGGTAGCTGTCCGATGAAACTGGATGATTTCTTCCACCGACGGAAGCAACCCTTGGCGCCTCACTCTACGCCAATTGAATGAAAGGATTATTATACGTAACTTGTCGCTTCCCGCGTTGAGCCATCACCAAGGCGACGCTGGAGTATCGTCTCCAGGGCACAGGCCTGGGCCGTAGTTATGGAGAACCGGCTGTTGGCCATGCAGTAGATCCACCCTCTCCAGGCTACTGATGTGGTCTAGGGGAAGGGCAGGCGCCGATATGCTTGGCACCAGTGTCGTTGCAGGAGTTGCCAGAATGTATCTGTAAACAGCTGCAGACTACCTTAGGGACTCCGACTCCGGAATTTTCCTCAGGATTGACTTCCGAAGTCTTTCCCATGAGTGGGTTTAGCCGCAAGACAGCCGAGGATTGAATTCTGGGTTTTCCTTCCCCCTAGATGAATTGCCTTCAAAGGCTAACGAGTATCATCTGCCTGTAGTAGTAGGCATCCATCAGTCTAAGGAGTCCCCTTCTCCTGTTAGTATAAGTAGTTCCACCAGGACTAGAGGCTAAGCCACACGTGCAGGCCGGGAACTGGACTTGGTTGTCAGAGGCTATTTGAGACGCACGCCATCAGGGGCACTTTACAGGCTGTGGGAGCTTATCTCCACAACATCCCCTCTCCCCCCCCCCTCCCTCCCAGCTATGACAACCCCTGGAACCAATTATTGTCTTCAATAATATTTACTACATATTGCTATCTCACACACACATCCCCAGGATGCAGCATATAGCAGCTGTTTAACTCCCAGGTACCTATTTACTCCTTAGTGAATAGGACCATCAGATGAAAGACACTGCCCCTTAGTTTCTACCTCGACCGGGAGTCGAACCCACTAAGTCCCTAAGGATTTGTACCCCAGAGTGTTGTCCGCTTACCTGCGTGTGTGTATTTACTATTTGTGTCTGTAGAATCAAGCTCTTGGACCCCATCTTTCTAACCAATCTATTTTTCCTCTATTATATCTACTACATATATGTCTAACACACACATTCCCAAGATGCACCCGTAGCAGCTGTCTAACTCCAAGATACCTACTTACTGCTAGCTGAACAGGTGCATTAAGGTGAAAGAAAGTCTGTCCGTTTGCTTCCGCCTCCGCCGGGAATCGAACCTGGACCATAAAGGCTATGACCCCCAAGCACTGTCCACTTAACCGCGAGGCGCATGCATGTGTACTCACCTAGTTGTACTTACCTAGTTGTGCTTGTGGAGGTTGAGCTCTGGCTCTTTGGTACCGCCTCTCAACTGTTCATCAACTAATGTACAGGTTCCTGAGCCTATTGGGCTCTATCATATCTACACTTGAAGCTGTGTATAGAGTCAGTCTCCACCACATCACTATCTAATGCATTCCATTTGTCTACTACACTGACATTGAAAAAATTCTTTCTAACGCCTCTATGACTCATTTGGGCACTCAATTTCCACCTGTGTCCCCTAGTGCGTTTGTCCCTTGTGTTAAATAGCCTGTCTTTATCTACCCCTATCAATTCCTCTGAGAATCTTGTATGTGGTGATCATGTCCTCTCTAACTCTTCTGTCTCCCGGTGACGTGAGGTTTAATTCCCGTAGTCTCTCCTCGTAGCTCACACCCCTCAGTTCGGGTACTAGTCTGGTGGCAAACCTTTGAACCTTCTTCAGTTTAGTCTTATGTTTGACTAGTTATGGACTCCATGCTGGGGCCGCATACTCCAGGATTGGTCTGACATATGTGGTATATAATGTTCTGAAAGATTCCTTACACAAGTTTCTAGAGGCTGTTCTTATGTTAGCCAACCTGGCATATGCCGCTGATGTTATCCTCTTGATAAGAGCTTCAGGGGACAAGTTTGGCGTGATATCAACCCAACAGGTCTTTCTCTTTCTCTGACTCTTAAAGTATTTCATCTCCCAAATGATATCTTGTATCTGGTCTCCTGCTCCCTACACCTATCTTCATTACATTACATTTGCTTGGGTTAAACTCTAACAGCCATTTGTTCGACCATTCATGCAGCTTATCCAGGTCATCTTGAAGTCTCAAGCTGTCCTCCTCTGTCTTAATCCTTCTCATAACTTTGGCGTCGTCAGCAATCATTGAGAGGAATGAGTCTATACTCTCTGGGAGATAATTTACGTATATCAGAAACAGGATAGGTCCGAGTACAGAGCCCTGAGGGACTCCACTGGTGACTTCACGCCAGTCTGAGGTCTCACCCCTCACTGTAACTCTGCTTCCTATTGCTTAGGTACTCCCTTATCCACTGGAGCGCCCTACCAGTTACTCCTGCCTGTTTCTCCAGCTGTGTGTGTGTGTGTACTCACTTAGTTGTACTCACCTAGTTGTGTTTGCGGGGGTTGAGCTCTGGCTCTTTGGTCCCGCCTCTCAACCGTCAATCAACAGGTGTACAGGTTCCTGAGCCTATTGGGCTCTATCATATCTACACTTGAAACTGCGTATGGAGTCAGCCTCCACCACATCACTTCCTAATGCATTCCAGTTGTCAACCACTCTGACACTAAAAAAGTTCTTTCTAATATCTCTGTGGCTCATTTGGGCACTCACTTTCCACCTGTGTCCCCTTGTGCATGTGCCCCTTGTGTTAAATTGCCTGTCTTTATCTACCCTATCAATTCCCTTCAGAATCTTGAATGTGGTGATCATGTCCCCCCCCTAACTCTTCTGTCTTCTAGCGAAGTGAGGTTTAATTCCGGTAGTCTCTCCTCGTAGCTCATACCTCTCAGCTCGGGTACTAGTCTGGTGGCAAACCTTTGAACCTTTTCCAGTTTAGTCTTATCCTTGACTGGATATGGACTCCATGCTGGGGCTGCATACTCCAGAATTGGCCTGACAAATGTGGTATACAAAGTTCTGAATGATTCTTTACACAAGTTTCTGAATGCCGTTCGTATGTTGGCCAGCCTGGCATATGCCGCTGATGTTATCCTCTTGATATGTGCTGCAGGAGACAGGTCTGGCGTGATATCAATCCCCAAGTCTTTTTCTTTCTCTGATTCCTGAAGATATTCCTCTCCCAGATGATACCTTGCATCTGGCCTCCTGCTCCCTACACCTATCTTCATTACATTACATTTGGTTGGGTTAAACTCTAACAACCATTTGTTCGACCATTCCTTCAGCTTGTCTAGGTCTTCTTGAAGCCTCAAACAGTCCTCATCTGTCTTAATCCTTCTCATAATTTTGGCATCGTACGCAAACATTGAGGGAAATGAATCTATACCCTCCGGGAGATTATTTACATATATCAGAAACAAGATACGACCTAGTACAGAGCCCCGTGTGACTCCACTGGTGACTTCACGCCAATCGGAGGTCTCACCCCTCACCGTAACTCTCTGCTTCCTATTGCTTAGGTATTCTCTTATCAACTGGATAAGGTAGGTGTGTGTGTACTCACCTAATTGTGCTTGCGGGGGTTGAGCTTTGGTTCTTTGGTCCCGCCTCTCAACTGTCAATCAACTGGTGTACAGTTTCCTGAACCTACTGGGCTCTATCATATCTACATTTGAAACTGTGTATGGAGTCAGCCTCCACCACATCACTGCCTAGTGCATTCCATTTACTAACTACTCTGACACTGAAAAAGTTCTTTCTAATGTCTCTGTGGCTCATTTGGGTACTCAGCTTCCACCTGTGTCCCCTTGTTCGCGCCCCTCCAGTGTTGAATAGTTCATCCTTGTTTACCCGGTCAATTCCCCTGAGGATTTTGTAGGTTGTGATCATGTCCCCCCTTACTCTTCTGTCTTCCAGTGTCGTAAGTTGCATTTCCCGCAGCCTTTCCTCATAACTCATGCCTCTTAGTTCTGGGACTAGTCTAGTAGCATACCTTTGGACTTTTTCCAGCTTCGTCTTGTGCTTGACAAGGTACGGGCTCCATGCTGGGGCCGCGTACTCCAGGATTGGTCTTACATATGTGGTGTACAAGATTCTGAATGATTCCTTACACAGGTTCCTGAACGCCGTTCTGATGTTAGCCAGCCTCGCATATGCCGCAGACGTTATTCTCTTTATGTGGGCTTCAGGAGACAGGTTTGGTGTGATATCAACTCCTAGATCTTTCTCTCTGTCTGTTTCATTAAGTACTTCATCCCCTATTCTGTATCCTGTGTCTGGCCTCCTGTATCCACTGCCTAGTTTCATTACTTTGCATTTACTTGGGTTGAACTTCAACAGCCATTTGTTGGACCATTCACTCAGTCTATCTAGGTCATCTTGTAGCCTCCTACTATCATCCTCTGTTTCAATCCTCCTCATAATTTTTGCATCGTCGGCAAACATTGAGAGGAACGAATCTATACCCTCTGGGAGATCATTTACATATACCAGAAACAGTATAGGTCCAAGGACTGACCCCTGCGGGACTCCACTTGTAACGTCTCGCCAATCTGAGACTTCACCCCTCACACAGACTCGTTGTCTCCTGTTGCTTAGGTACTCCTCTATCCACGGAGTACCTTCCCTTTCACTCCAGCCTGCATCTCCAACTTTCGCACTAGCCTCTTGTGTGGCACTGTATCAAAGGCTTTTTGACAATCCAAAAATATGCAGTCTGCCCACCCTTCTCTTTCTTGCCTTATTTTTGTTGCCTGGTCGTAGAATTCAAGTAACCCTGTGAGGCAGGACCTGCCATCCCTGAACCCATGTTGGTGCTGTGTTACAAAGTTCCTTCGCTCCAGATGCTCCACTAGTTTTTTTCGCACAATCTTCTCCATCAGCTTGCATGGTATGCAGGTTAGGGACACTGGCCTGTAGTTCAGTGCCTCCTGTCTATCCCCTTTCTTGTATATCGGGACTACGTTAGCTGCTTTCCAAATATCTGGCAGTTCCCCTGTTGCCAGTGACTTGTTATACACAATGGAGAGTGGTAGGCACAGTTCTCTTGCTCCTTCCTTTAGAACCCATGGGGAGATTCCATCTGGGCCTATAGCCTTTGTCACATCCAACTCTAGTAAACACTTCCTTACTTCCCCGCTGGTAATCTCAAAGTCTTCCAGTGGTTCCTGGTTAGCTATTCCCTCTCTTACCTCTGGAATTTCTCCTTGCTCGAAGGTGAAGACCTCCTGGAATTTCTTATTCAACTCCTCACACACTTCCTTGTCATTTGTAGTGAATCCTTCCGCCCCTATCCTCAGTTTCATAACCTGTTCCTTTACTGTTGTTTTTCTCCTGATGTGGCTATGCAACAATTTAGGCTGAGTCTTTGCCTTGCTTGCGATATCATTTTCGTATTGTCTTTCCGCCTCTCTTCTCATCCTGACATATTCATTCCTGGCGTTCTGGTATCTTTCTCTGCTCTCCAGAGTCCTGTTATTCCTATAGTTTCTCCATGCCCTTTTACTTTGCTGCTTAGCTAGCTTACATCTCTGATTAAACCATGGGTTTCTCATTTTCATTTCTCTGTTTTCCTTTTGGACTGGGACAAATTTGTTTGCTGCGTCCTTGCACTTCTGCGTGATGTAATCCATCATATCTTGAGCCGTCTTTCCCCTGAGCTCTGTTTCCCATGCTATTTCTGTCAGAAATTTTCTTATCCCCTCATAGTTTCCCTTTCGGTATGCTAACCTTTTGGTTTCGGTATCCCTCCTCGAGTTCAATAACCCTTCTTCAATCAGGTACTCAAACACCAGTACACTGTGGTCGCTCATTCCTACTGGGTCCTCAAAACCGATTTCTCTTATGTCGGAGTGGTTCAGAGTGAAGACTAGGTCGAGTCTCGCTGGTTCGTCATTGCCTCTCATCCTTGTGGGTTCGCCGACATGCTGGGTTAAAAAGTTTCTTGTCACCACTTCCAATAGTTTGGCTCTCCACGTATCCTCGCCTCCATGCGGTTCCTTGTTCTCCCAGTCAATCCTTCCGTGATTGAAGTCGCCCATGATGAGCAGGTGGGATCTATTTCTACAGGCAGCAGAGGCTGCCCTCTCAATTATAGTGTTAACTGCCATGTTGTTGTTTTCATACTCTTGACTGGGTCTTCTGTCATTTGGTGGAGGGTTGTATATTACTGCTACTACTATTCTTGGTCCTCCCATTGTCATGGTGCCTGCTATGTAGTCTCTGAACTCCTCACAGCCCGGGATGCCATCTCCTTAAAACTCCATTCCTTTCTCATGAGTAGGGCCACTCCGCCTCCTCCCCTACCTACCCTCTCTTTCCTTATTACTGTGTACTCCTGGGAAACACGGCATTCGTTATGATTCCCGAGTTTTTTGTTTCAGTGAGTCCGATTACATCTGGGTTCACTTCTTGTGCTCTTTCCCTTAGTTCACTTGTCTTGCTTGTGATCCCATCTATGTTCGAGTACATCACCCTGAAACTGACTCTGTTCTGCTCTCCTCTGGGGGGGACCTTGGGATCTGGGGTGAGTGGGAGCTGGGGGACCTGGCACGGGGAGATTGGTGGAGGAGGGAGGGCTGGGGGAGGTGGGGGAGAGGGGGTGGAGGGAAGAGGGGGGGTAAGGGGGGTGGGTAAGAGGGGAGGGTAGGGGGGGAGTGAGAGGGTGAGGGTTGGGGGGAGAGTGGAGGGGGGAGGGTTGGGGGGTGAGAGAGGGGGCATGGGGAGGAGAGGGCTTTGGGGGATAGGGGAGATGGGGAGGCTTGGGGGGGGGAGAAAGGGTGGAGGGCTTGGGGGCATGGGGAAAAAGGAGGGCTGAGGTGGGTGAGGAAGAGGGGAGGGTTTAGGGGAGGTGGGAGAGGGGGAGACTTAGGTGGGTGGGGAGAGTGGGGGCTTAGGGGGGCGGGGGATAAGGGAGGGCTTGGGGGTGGGAGAGACGGGAAGGCATGTGGGAGAAGGTAGGTTTGGGGGATGGGGGGTAAGGGAGGTCCTGGGGAGAGGGT
>WNGS01000675.1:98793-111790 GCA_020271785.1 Procambarus virginalis | reverse complement strand
TTGACCCCCCACTCATTATAATGACCAGGAACCATCACTGTTGACCCCCCACTCATTATAATGACCAGGGACCATCACTGCTGCCCCCCTACTCATTATAATGACAGGAACAACACTGTGGACCCCCCACTCATTATAATGACCAAGGAACCATCACTGTTGACCCCCCCATCATTATAATGACCAGGAACCATCACTGATGACCCTACTCATTATAATGACCAGGAACAATCACTGTTGACCCCCACTCATTATAATGACCAGGGACCATCACTGTTGACCCCCCACTCATTATAATGACCAGGGGGACCATCAACTTGCTGCCCCCCCACTCATTATAATGACCAGGAACAATCACTGTTGACCCCCCACTCATTATAATGACCAGGAACCATCACTGTGGGACCCCCCCCACTCATATAATGACCAGGAACCATCACTGATGACCCCCTACTCATTATAATGACCAGGAACAATCACTGTTGACCCCCCACTCATTATAATGACCAGGGACCACCACTGCTGACCCCCCCACTCATTATAATGACCAGGGACCATCACTGCTGCCCCCCCACTCATTATAATGACCAGGAGCAATCACTGTTGACCCCCCCACTCATTATAATGACCAGGAACCATCAATGTTGACCCCCCCACTCATTATAATGACCAGGAACCAATCACTGCTGCCCCCCCACTCATTATAATGACCAGGAACAATCACTGTTGACCCCCCACTCATTATAATGACCAGGAACAATCACTGTTGACCCCTCCACTCATTATAATGACCAGGAACCATCACTGTTGACCCCTACTCATTATAATGACCAGGGACCATCACTGCTGACCCCCACTCATTATAATGACCAGGAACCATCACTGTTGACCCCCCTCACTCATTATAATGACCAGGAACCATCACTGTTGACCCCCCCACTCATTATAATGACCAGGAACCATCACTGTTGACCCCCTAACCATTATAATGACCAGGAACCATCACTATTGACCCCCCACTCATTATAATGACCAGGGACCATCACTGCTGACCCCCCACTCATTATAATGACCAGGAACAATCACTGTTGACCCCCACTCATCATAATGACCAGGAACCATCACTGTTGACCCCCCACTCATCTAATGACCAGGAACCATCACTGCTGCCCCCCCCACTCATCATAATGATCAGGGACCATCACTGTTGACCCCTACTCATTATAATGACCAGGAGCCATCACTGTTGACCCCCTACTCATTATAATGACCAGGAACCATCACTGCTGCCCCCCACTCATTATAATACCAGGGACCATCACTGCTGACCCCCCACTCATTATAATGACCAGGGACCATCACTGTTGACCCCCACTCATTATAATGACCAGGGACCATCACTGTTGACCCCACTCATCATAATGACCAGGAACCATCACTGATGACCCCCACTCTCATAATGACCAGGGACCATCACTGTTGACCCCACTCATCATAATGACCAGGGACCATCACTGATGACCCCACTCATCATAATGACCAGGGACCATCACTGATGACCCCACTCATCATAATGACCAGGGACCATCACTGATGACCCAATCATCATAATGACCAGGGACCATCACTGATGACCCCACTCATCATAATGACCAGGGACCATCACTGTTGCCTCCCACTCATCATAATGACCAGGGACCATCAGTGATGACCCCCCACTCATCATAATGACCAGGAAACATCTTCAAGACATAGAGTCTCATCTTCACCACTTCTTAAACTCTTTAACGTTCTCCTAATGACTCTTAATGATCAACAAATATCATGAGTTCTTCTCCTTGTAACAAGCTGGTTCACACCATCTTGGTCTCTACCGCCCCAGGCCCGTTTTCTATGTCTTATGAGATCATAGTAATAGTCATCCATCAGTCTCAGGAGACTATGGAGTTGGGCTCTGGTTGTCGGTCTGGAGTGGCCTCTCCAGAGGCAAAGCCAGGGTAGGTTGATATGGGGGAGAAGTTGTCACCCATGCAGCAGGTCACCCCCCACCGCCACCCCAAGGATGACATTAATAATTACTCAAAGGAACATAATTACACACATGAGCTTTATGTATGTAATTATTATACCTCTCTGAACTCTGCTGCTTCATGTGTGTAATTATTTCACCTCCCACCAACTTCCTCTCGAATACACTCACTATGCATGCAGCGCTTCCCCATTTACTGCATCTTTTTTAATTCATAAATTTAGCTCAATATATCAGCCAATCTTTTCGACTTCATACATGAACTCTCTATCTGCCACTCTTCTTGGCTTGGCTTTCTGTTCGTGAATCATAAGATTTACCTGATTCAAAATACATATATTTTAATTGTTGGTACCCCATAGCCTCGGAAAAGGAAATACAGAGTATTCAGAGAAAAACTTGCAGTTTAACTCTAAATACCTATGAATGTTCACATCTCTTACCACCCTTTTTTTATGATTTATGTTGTAAACTTTATTATTCGAGGTTACTTACATACTATATCTGATTGGTTATGAAATGTGGACATTAAGATGAAATATAGTTAAGTTTGTTTCCTAGAGGCTGTAGATTTCTTCTATCTCTTACGACGCATATATCCTAATTGTATTTTCATTGGGTATCATATCCCGCCAAGTAAAACTGATTCTTTACTGATCATCAATCTTCAATATTTCACTTATTGCTTTATCATACATGTACATAAAGCCAGAACTTCACATTCGTAGTTGAGATTTGGTTCTATCACTAAATCATAGAGGTTTATCATATTTAATAAATCAGTAGTCAGGCAGTGTGCCAGAATCGTGGAAGGTTGCTAATGTGGTACCAATTTTTAAGAAAGGAGATTAGGTCGATTAGGCCGATACCAATTTTTAAGAAAGGAGATAGGCCCATAGTCAAACTATCGGCCTGTTAGCGTAACATCTATTGTGGAAAAGTTACTTTAATCGATAATTGCAAATACAATTCGTCTTCATCTTAAAAAACACAAATTAATAAATGAATCAAAACATGGTTTTACAAATGGCCGTTCATGTTTAACAAATTTGCTATCTTTTTATTCTAGCATGGTTGAGGCAGTTGATAGTGGTAAGGATTGTGATGTTGTGTACCTTGACTTTAGCAAAGCTTTTGATACAGTGCCACATGAAAGATTAATTAAAAAAATAGAGGCTCATGGTATTGGGGGTGCTATATTAAGTTGCATTAGGGCATGGCTATACCAAAGGAAACAGAGAGTTAGTATAAATGGGGTTAAGTCAGAGTGGGAAAATGTTGTTAGTGGAGTGCCTCAAGGCTCTGTCCTGGGACCTCTGTTGTTTATAATATATATAAATTATTTAGATTCAGGTTTGAGTAGCAACATTTGCAAATTTGCAGATGATACAAAAATCGGTAGGGAAATTAACACGAAAGAAGACTCGGTATCACTTCAAGTTGATCTAAATATGGTTTTAAAATGGTCAAAAGACTGGCAGATGCAGTTTAATGCTAATAAATGTAAAATTTTGAGGCTAGGTAATGATGATAGAGTTACAAGATACGAGCTAGATGGTGTTGAGATTGCGAAGTCGGATTGCAAAAGGGATCTGGGAGTTATGATTAGTAAGAATTTAAAACAAAAGGATCAATGCATGAATGTTCGTAATAAGGCAAATAGGACACTGGGATTTATTAATCGAAGCGTTAGTAACAAGACACCTGGTGTGGTTCTCAAGCTATATCTTGCTCTGGTTAGGCCCCATTTAGATTATGCAGTTCAGTTTTGGTCGCCGTACTATAGAATGGATATAAATTCACTTGAACGTGTCTAGCGTAGGATGACTAAGTTAATTCCCCAAATTAGAAATCTTTCATATGAAGAAAGATTAACAAAGCTTAAATTGCATTCACTGGAAAGGCGAAAAGTTAGGGGTGACATGATAAAAGTTTACAAGTGGATGAGTGGACACAACCAAGGGGATGTTGGTAGGGTATTGAGAGTATCAACACAAGACAGAACACGAAACAATGGGTATAAATTGGATAAGTTTAGATTTAGGAAAGACTTGGGTAAATACTGGTTCGGTAACAGGGTTGTTGATAAGTGGAACCAATTACCGCATTGCGTGGTTGAGGTGGGGTCCCATGATGTTTCAAACGTGGGTTGGACATGTATATGAGTGGGATTGGGTGGTTATAAATAGCAGTGGCCTGGTATGGGCCAATAGGCCTTCTGCAGCTACCTTTATTCTTATGTTCATAGCAGACATTCGTGTGTAGAGGTTGGTACCATTCGTGTGCAGGAATTCCTCTAATGGAAACACATTAGTGCTATCATTCTTATTAAATCAATAATTGCATTAGAGGCTTTTTTCCCCCCCTGACTCAACTCTCAACTTAGACCATTTTATCTTTGTCAGTCACGCGCCTCAAGTAATTAAACTCATCAAACATTTCCAGAGCTTTTTGATTCACAGTAATTTAACACACAATTTTCCTCTCTCGTCCCAATAACTGTTTCACTTGGATCCACTTTTGACTGCCACACAAACAGATAAAAGCTCAACTTTTCTCACCTACATCTCTCATTTTATAAATTAATTTGCTCCTTCTTTAAACATTAGATTATTTGAGTTCTATATATTTATATAATAGTCTACGTGGTGTAGTGGTAAGACACTCGCCTGGCGTTCCGCGAGCGCTTTGTCATGGGTTTGTCATGAGCGCTTTGTCATTGTTTCATCCACAGGTACCTGTGGATGAAACAATCGGGATGACAGCGGACAGAGTGTATCGTGATCCGGCCTGTACTCCTCTTGACATACCAGAAAACATTCTGAAGAAACTACTCCAAGCTTGTACTAAAGAGGCACCCTTCTTGAGCCTGGATGGGCACATGTATAAGCAAGTAGATGGGGTCGCCATGGGTTCTCCCCTAGGTGTCCTGTTTGCGAACTTCTACATGGGTACCATCGAGATAAAGTCTTAGTCGACATGAACTTGAAACCGGCCATATACTGCAGGTATGTTGACGACATTTTTACACAGGTACCTGATGTCAGACATCTGCAGGAGCTGAAGGAAGCATTTGAGCAGAATTCTGTGTTGCGTTTCACTTACGAGATGGAGAAGGATGGGAAGCTGCCCTTTCTAGATGTAACAGTCATGGAAAGGAGCGGAGGTTCCCACACTGCAGTCTACACTAAGGAAACAAACATAGGAATGTGCCTAAATGCCAACAGTGACTGCCCAGACAGGTACAAGAGGAGTGTTGTTAACGCTTATGTCGACCGTGCTCTCAGCCACAGCTCAGAATGGAAGCAAGTCGACGAAGAACTCTGTAGGGTAAGGCAGGTCCTAGTCAACAACGGCTTCTCCAATGGTTTCGTTGAAGACATCATAAGAAGGAAAGTGAAACGCCATGCAACCTCTGAAGAGACAACTAATACAACACCTATACCCCCTATTAGACTATTTTACAGGAACTTCTTTTCCACAGCTCATAAAACGGAGGAAAGGGTCCTGAATGATATTGTTAATAGAAATGTTATCCCTACAGACAAAAATCAGAAGACACAACTGACGATTTACTATAAAACCAAGAAAACGGCCAGCCTACTCATGCGAAACTCTCCAGACACTGAGCAGAACGCTCTAAAAGAGACCAACGTCGTCTATGCCTTCAAATGCCCTCTTGGGGACTGTAAGCCTCAAAAAACTCAGTATATAGGCAAGACAACAACATCTCTTTCCAGGCGTTTAACGATGCATAAGCAACAGGGCTCCATTAAGGAACATATAATCTCTTCCCACAACCAAACCATCACCAGAGAAATCTTAGCAAACAACACAGAAATCATCGATAGATACAGCGACAGCAGGCGGCTTGACATCTGCGAGGCACTACACATCAAGAAGTCAACACCAGCAATCAACAGCCAATTAATGCACAACTATATTCTACCCACTTCAAGACTCCGCTCCAATATAGAAGCATCAAGAAATATGGGCCAATAGGCCCTCTGCAGTTACTTCCATCCTTCCCTTTAGCTCATACCCCGACTCTATACCCCGTTCTATACCCCGTTCTGGCTTGTGTTGAAAATCTGTTTTCACCTCATCCAAATACTATTGTAACATGTCACCTCACCCAAATGCAGGTATATAAAATCGAGGATGTTTTAGCTCTATTCAGTTATAGTTGTGTGTGTGTGTAAACTAAAGTCTTTGAAAATGTAATAAGTTTTACGAAACGCGCTCAAGTGTCGCGTCAGACTAGAAATAAAAATGAATTTTGGAGAATTGATTTTTCATTTACCATCAACAGTAAAAAGAAACATAAGGAAGATCGAGAAAATTCGTGTTAGAATTATTAATATATATATAATATTATTATATATATATTATATATATATATATATTATATATATATATATATATATTATATATATATTATTATTATATATATATATATATATATATTATAAATATTATATATATATAATATATATATATATATAATATATATATATATATATATATATATATATATCGTGATGGTCAAGTGGTTTAAGGCATCCCTGTACATACCAGTTGCGTTGCTCCTGGGAGTATGGGTTCGAGTCACTTCTGGGGTGTGAGTTTTCAGTTGTATCTAGTCCTGAGGACCATTCAGGCTTGTTTGCATTTATGTTCCTCACGTGTTGCCCCAAAAAATGAGGTGATTTGATAAAATGCTATGCTCAAGATTACCACCTAGTGCCGGTGGGGAAGTGGTTCATATAGCCTCGGCTATCACTTCCTTTTGTCCGGTCGTGATGGTCAAGTGGTTTAAGGCGTCCCTGTACATACCAGTTGTGTTGCTCCTGGGAGTATGGGTTCGAGTCACTTCTGGGGTGTGAGTTTTCAGTTGTATCTAGTCCTGGGGACCATTCAGGCTTGTTTGCATTTGTGTTCCTCACGTGTTGCCCCAAAAATGAGGTGATTTGATAAAATGCTATGCTCAAGATTACCAACCGAGTGCCGGTTGGGAAGTGGTTCATATGGCCTCGGCTATCACTTCCTTTTGTCCGGTCGTGATGGTCAAGTAGTTTAAGGCGTCCCTGTACATACCAGTTGCGTTGCTCCTGGGAGTATGGGTTCGAGTCACTTCTGGGGTGTGAGTTTTCAGTTGTATCTAGTCCTGGGGACCATTCAGGCTTGTTTGCATATATATATATATATATATATATATATATATATATATATATATATATATATATAATATATATATATATATATATAATGCACAGACTAGCCTATAACCACTAGCTGAAGTTTTATAACTTTTTAGACACTCCACCCACCAGGGGACTCGAACACTGGCCAACGAGGTGGCAGTTGCACGCTGTATCCACTACACTATACTTCAAAGCCATAAAAGAGAGGTAGGAATTCTGGGGTATTTAACCAACCAGAGCTCCAATCCTCTCCAGGCAATGAGATAGTGTGAGACCTCTGGTGCTTTGCATCGAGCCCTGTTATGTGGGAGAACTCAGTGCCAAATGCTTAATGCCTAATATAATAATAAATGCATTAAGCATTTGGCACCGAGTTCTCCCACATAACAGGGCTCGATGCAAAGCACCAGAGGTCTCACACTATCTCATTGCCTGGGAGAGGATTGGAGTTCTGGTTGGTTAAATACCCCAGAGTTCCTACCTCTCTTTTATGGCTTTGAAGTATAGTGTAGTGGATACAACGTGCAACTGCCACCTCGTTGGCCAGTGTTCGAGTCCCTGGTGGGTGGAGTGTCTAAAATATATATATATATGTATATATATATATATATATATATATATATATATATATATATATATATATATATATGTATTCTTAGGTACCTTCTAGACTCTAGATCGTCGTTCATTCACTGAACACTCATTATGGCCTATTAGAATGTTAATGTTAACATCAGAGTTTAAATCACAGCTCCAAAATATTACCTTTATTACAAATAATATTTGACCAAATTCATCTAAATGTTCATCTCTTTTTGTCGTAATTTTCACATTAATCTGTGAAAATCTTTGACAAACGTCATGAAGCGCTTGAATACCACACACTCTCTCTTTAACGTACTCACTACTTTGACTGTGTGGAAATATCTCATTAACACATGATCTTATTCCCTGGAACTCAGGCGTACCACTACTAACTATTTTATCAGTTATTTTGTGTATTAAAGTTATTTTGTGTATTGTGTATTATTTTGTGTATTATGGCCGGCTCCGTCCATTGGGACGGCTCCGTCCATTGGGACGGAGCCGGCCAGTGGGATCATAAATCCCAATGGAGTCTCTTAGGTATTCTGGTAGTATTTCATTCACTAATTAACCTGTAGCACTAGTCGAGGATAAGAATGCTGGCAATGCTAACTGTGTCGCCTTGCGAATACTTGTATCCCGAGTCTAACTGGACGCATTGCTTGGTCCCATTGGTCATCTTCCAGGGAGAGGTTTAACACTCTCAGGCTAAAAATGCTCTGAAGAAGACGAATTGAGCCGAAAACGCGTTTAGCATTCTTTATTTTTCACGTGTGGTTTTTCCACATACTTGGATCAGTGTTTTTGTGATCGTTGTTGCATATCATTTTTTAATGATCTGCATGGTGAGGTGGTTAGAGTACTGGTTGTGGCTTGGTGCGCAAACACCTTTTAGGTTCGAGTCTCTCGCAGGGGTGGAACCCTTTGTGTGTTTACCTATGACTTGTGAGTTTATGCAAGTATCTGTGTGTATATGTTTATATATATATATTTCATTGACATAGCCCCACCAGCAACACGTGGGTATCATCCAGAGGATAAAGGTGGGTATAATCAAACGGTCGCCATTACCTCTCCTGGCACATTATCAGTTAAGGAATTTCGTAATAGAAAGTGAAGCAGTGTTGTCCCCAATCAGTGCCTCGAGTATTTGCTGCTTCCTCGCCGGAGTCCTCGCAAGATATTTCATTAAGAGAACTGAACGTTATCTCTCTCCACTCACATCCTACCACCTACAGATTCCTTCGGCAGTTTTAAAAATTTCACATTTATTCATTTATTGTTCCTTTATTTTTCATGCTGTCTAGTTTATTATTATTTTTTGACTATTTTGCATTCAAACGTAATCCGGCATTTGCCCACTTTATCGTGTTTGTATTCAAGCACTTGTACCATTGACTGGCTCAGGTCAGATGACATTGTCTATTGCAAAACCTGCATTAGTTCTTATTTGTTCATTTATTTATAAAATGGGATCAAGGTACGTACTTGTTAATGCTATTTATCTAGCAACATTTATCTCCATTAAGTGCAGGGACAACCTACGATACATTCAGACAACAGCTAGTGTATAGGTTCTAGAGCCTATTGGGCGATATCATATAAGCATTTGAAACAGTGAAGTTTACCTCAACACACAAACATACTTCCTAGTGTGAGTGTGTGTGTGTGTATTTACAATTTCTTCCTGCAGGATCGAGCTGTTAGCTCCTGGATCCGCCTTTCGTACCGTCGATTGTCAAACGTTCTGACTCTCAACCTTTTTTACTCTATTATATCTAGTACGTATATTTCTCCTTATTACACACACACACACGCACAGTGTCAGTGTCAGAGTAGTTAACAAATGGAATGCATTAGGAAATAATGTGGTGGAGGCTGACTCCATACACAGTTTCAAGTGTAGATATGATAGAGCCCAGTAGGCTCAGGAATCTGTACACCAGTTGATTGACAGTTGAAAGGAGGGACCAAAGAGTTAGAGCTCAACCCCCACAAGCACAACTAGGTAAGTTCACACACACACACACACACACACACACACACACACACACACACACACACACACACACACACACACACACACACACACAAAATTAGTGGATGTTATAGACAGGAATTTCCTAACACAGCATGTGAAGGAAGACACAAGGGAAAGAGGAGGAGATGCACCGAGCCTATTAGACCTGATTTTCACCCAGAACGTAGAAGATATCGAGAATTTGGAGCATGAAATACCTCTAGGGGCCAGTGACCATTGTGTCCTAGTCTTTGACTACATGATGGAATTCAAACTTATGACGATGGGACAAGAGATCTGGGAAAGGAGAGTTGACTACAGGAAAGGGGACTATAGGAGGATAAGGGACTATCTGGGAGAAGTGCAGTGGGAGGAAGAAATTAGAGGAAAAACAGTCCAAGATATGATGGACCTAGTCATACAGAAATGCCAAGAGGCCGAAGAGAGATTTATACCAACAGTAAAGGGAAAAAATAAGAAGGAATATAATAACCCTTGGTTTAATAGACAGTGTCAGGAAGCAAAAAAGGCCAGCAGGCGGGAGTGGAGGAAGTTCAGAAGACAAAGGACAGAGGACAACAGGATCAGATGCAACAGAGCTAGGAACGATTACATTAACATAAGACGAACATCGGAAAGGGACTATGAGAACGATATTGCAATCAAAGCAAAAAACAACCTAAGCTACTACACAGTCATATAAGAAGGAAAATGTCGGTGAACGACCAAGTGACAAGGCTAAGGAAGGCAGAGGGGGCATATACTGAAAATGACAAGGAAATCTGTGAGGCACTGAATGCCAGTTTCCATGGAGTGTTCACTACCGAGCCCGAGCAGCTCCCATTGTTGGAAGGGGTTACCCTAGATGAAAGACTATCAGATATAGAGGTGACAGCAGAAGAGGTAATGAAACAGTTGACAACTCTAGATGCATCTAAAGCAGTAGGACCAGACAAAGTATCACCGTGGATACTAAAAGAAGCGGCGCAGGCCCTCAGCGTGCCTCTGGCGATGATCTTTAATGAGTCACTTATGTCGGGAGAATTGCCCAGTTGCTGGAAGAAGGCAAATGTCGTGCCGATCTTCAAGAAAGGCGATAGGGAGGAGGCACTTAACTATAGACCTGTATCACTGACAAGCATCCCCTGTAAAATACTGGAAAGAATAATTAGGCTACGACTGGTTGCACACCTGGAGAACGTTAGGTTTGTGAACAAACATCAACATGGGTTCTGGACAGGGAAATCGTGCCTAACAAACCTTCTGGAATTCTATGATAAAATAACGAGGATAAGACAGGACAGAGATGGTTGGGCAGACTGCATATTTCTGGACTGCCAAAAAGCCTTTGATACAGTACCGCACATGAGACTGCTGTTCAAACTCGAGAGGCAGGCGGGGGTAGGGGGAAAGGTCCTAGCATGGATAAGGAACTACCTAACAGGAAGGAGCCAAAGAGTTACGGTAAGGGGCGAGAAGTCGGACTGGCGAACAGTAACAAGTGGAGTACCACAAGGATCGGTACTGGGACCAATTCTATTTCTTGTATATGTTAACGATATGTTTACGGGTGTAGAGTCCTACATGTCGATGTTTGCGGATGACGCAAAGTTGATGAGAAGAGTTGTGACAGATGAGGATTGCAGGATCCTCCAAGAAGACCTGAACAGGTTGCAGAGATGGTCAGAGAAATGGCTATTGGAATTCAACACGAGCAAATGTAAAGTTATGGAAATGGGACTAGGAGATAGGAGACCAAAGGGTCAGTACACAATGAAGGGGAACAGTCTACCTGTGACGACGCGCGAGAGAGACCTGGGTGTGGACGTAACACCTAATCTATCTCCTGAGGCACATATAAATAGGATAACGACAGCAGCGTACTCGACACTGGCAAAAGTTAGAACATCATTCAGAAACCTAAGCAAGGAGGCATTTAGGGCGCTTTACACTGCCTACGTGAGGCCAGTCTTAGAGTATGCCGCCTCATCATGGAGTCCCCATCTGAAGAAGCATATAATGAAACTGGAAAAGGTTCAGAGGTTTGCAACGAGACTCGTCCCTGAGCTACGAGGGATGGGGTATGAGGAGCGCCTGAGGGAACTGTGCCTTACGACACTAGAAAGAAGAAGGGAGAGAGGGGACATGATAGGAACGTATAAAATACTCAGAGGGATTGACAGAGTGGACATAGACGAAATGTTCACACGGAATAGTAACAGAACGAGGGGACATGGATGGAAGTTGGAAACTCAGATGAGTCACAGAGATGTTAGGAAGTTTTCTTTTAGCGTGAGAGTAGTGGGAAAATGGAATGCACTCAAGGAACAGGTTGTGGAAGCAAATACTATTCATAATTTTAAAACCAGGTATGATAGGGAAATGGGACAGGAGTCATTGCTGTAAACAACTGATGCTCGAAAGGCGGGATCCAAGAGTCAATGCTCGATCCTGCAGACACATATAGGTGAGTACATATAGGTGAGTACACACACACACACACACACACACACACACACACACACACACACACACACACACACACACACACACACACACACACACACAAATTAAGTCGCAGTCATATAAACCCACCACAAATGACAGAAGAGCCAGATAGGAATATGATAGAAACAACATGGCCACCATTAACATAATAGAGAGAGCAGCTTCTGTTGCCAGCAGGAATGAATCTGCACAACTAAACATTGGGATTTCAACCAGCAGGAAGATAGATTCAGAGAACAGAGACCGACATGGAGGGCCAGATACATGGAGAGTTAAGCTGCTGGACGCGGCAACAAGAAACTTTCTAAGCCAACACATCAAGGACCGACAAGAATGAGAGAGGAAGATTAACCAGCCATACTTGATCTGATATTTACCCTCAATGAGTGGGATATAAGGGAAGTTAAGATGGAAGCGCCTTTGGGAATGAGTGACCATAGTGTATTGATCTTTGAGTACTGGTAGAGCTAGGAATTATCTCTCCCAAAAAGAACAGGAAACAAAAGGCTGGCATACCGAAAGGGAAACTATGAGGGGAGGAGAAGTTTCCTAAAGGAAATACCTTGGGACACAGACCTCAGAGCTAGGTCTGGACAAGATATGATGGACTATGTCCCCAAAAGTGTCAGGAGGCAGGAAACAGGTTCGTCC
>WNGS01000675.1:26525-44550 GCA_020271785.1 Procambarus virginalis | reverse complement strand
GACACAACACTGGCCACAACCAGTGGTGCTGGAGAGGACACAACACCGGCCACAACCAGTGGTGCTGGAGAGGACCAACAACACTGGCCACAACCAGGTGCTGGAGAGGACACAACACTGGCCACAACCAGTGGTGCTGGAGAGGACACAACACTGGCACAACCGTGGTGCTGGAGAGGACACAACACCGGCCACAACCAGTGGTGCTGGAGAGGACACAACACCGGCCACAACCAGTGTGCTGGAGAGGACACAACACAACACTGGCCACAACCAGTGGTGCTGGAGGGACACAACAGGCCACAACCAGTGGTGCTGGAGAGGACACAACACCGGCCACAACCAGTGGTGCTGAAGACACAACACCGGCCACAACCAGTGGTGCTGGAGAGGACACAACACCTGCCACAACCAGTGGTGCTGGAGAGGACACAACACCGGCCACAACCAGTGGTGCTGGAGAGGACACAACACTGCCACAACCAGTGGTGCTGGAGAGGACACAAACACCGGCCACAACCAGTGGTGCTGGAGAGGACACAACACTGGCCACAACCAGTGGTGCTGGAGAGGACACAACACAACACCGGCCACAACCAGTGGTGCTGGAGAGGACACAACACCGGCCACAACCAGTGGTGCTGGAGAGGACACAACACTGGCCACAACCAGTGGTGCTGGAGAGGACACAACACAACACCGGCCACAACAGTGGTGCTGGAGAGGACACAACACCGGCCACAACCAGTGGTGCTGGAGAGGACACAACACTGGCCACAACCAGTGGTGCTGGAGAGGACACACACACACGGCCACAACCAGTGGCTGGAGAGGACACAACACCGGCCACAACCAGTGGTGCTGGAGAGGACACAACACTGGCCACAACCAGTGGTGCTGGAGAGGACACAACACCGGCCACAACCAGTGGTGCTGGAGAGGACACAACACAACACTGGCCACAACCAGTGGTGCTGGAGAGGACACAACACAACACTGGCCACAACCAGTGGTGCTGGAGAGGACACAACACCGGCCACAACCAGTGGTGCTGGAGAGGACACACACACCTGGCCACAACCAGTGGTGCTGGAGAGGACACAACCCGGCCACAACCAGTGGTGCTGGAGAGGACACAACACCGGCCACAACCAGTGGTGCTGGAGAGGACACAACCCGGCCACAACCAGTGGTGGTGCTGAGAGGACACACACCACTGGCCACAACCAGTGGTGCTGGAGAGGACACAACACAACACTGGCCACAACCAGTGGTGCTGGAGAGGACACAACACTGGCCACAACCAGTGGTGCAGGAGAGGACAACACAACACCGGCCACAACCAGTGGTGCTGGAGAGACACAACACAACACGGCCACAACCAGTGGTGCTGGAGAGGACACAACAACACTGGCCACAACCAGTGGTGCTGGAGAGGACACAACACACACTGGCCACAACCAGTGGTGCAGGAGAGGACACAACACCGGCCACAACCAGTGGTGCTGGAGAGGACACAACACACCGGCCACAACCAGTGGTGCTGGAGAGGACACAACCAACACTGGCCACAACCAGTGGTGCTGGAGAGGACACAACACACTGGCCACAACCAGTGGTGCTGGAGAGGACACAACACCGGCCACAACCAGTGGTGCTGGAGAGGACACAACACTGGCCACAACCAGTGGTGCTGGAGAGGACACAACAACACCGGCCACAACCAGTGGTGCTGGAGAGGACACAACACAACACTGGCCACAACCAGTGGTGCTGGAGAGGACACAACACCGGCCACAACCAGTGGTGCTGGAGAGGACACAACACAACACTGGCCACAACCAGTGGTGCTGGAGAGGACACAACACCGGCCACAACCAGTGGTGCTGGAGAGGACACAACACCGGCCACAACCAGTGGTGCTGGAGAGGACACAACACAACACTGGCCACAACCAGTGGTGCTGGAGAGGACACAACACAAAAGAGGCCACAACCAGTGGTGCTGGAGAGGACACAACACCGGCCACAACCAGTGGTGCTGGAGAGGACACAACACAACACTGGCCACAACCAGTGGTGCTGGAGAGGACACAACACCGGCCACAACCAGTGGTGCTGGAGAGGACACAACACTGGCCACAACCAGTGGTGCTGGAGAGGACACAACACAACACCGGCCACAACCAGTGGTGCTGGAGAGGACACAACACCGGCCACAACCAGTGGTGCTGGAGAGGACACAACACTGGCCACAACCAGTGGTGCTGGAGAGGACACAACACCGGCCACAACCAGTGGTGCTGGAGAGGACACAACACTGGCCACAACCAGTGGTGCTGGAGAGGACACAACACTGGCCACAACCAGTGGTGCTGGAGAGGACACAACACTGGCCACAACCAGTGGTGCTGGAGAGGACACAACACCGGCCACAACCAGTGGTGCTGGAGAGGACACAACACCGGCCACAACCAGTGTGCTGGAGAGGACACAACACTGGCCACAACCAGTGGTGCTGGAGAGGACACAACACCGGCCACAACCAGTGGTGCTGGAGAGGACACAACACCGGCCACAACCAGTGGTGCTGGAGAGGACACAACACCGGCCACAACCAGTGGTGCTGGAGAGGACACAACACCGGCCACAACCAGTGGTGCTGGAGAGGACACAACACCGGCCACAACCAGTGGTGCTGGAGAGGACACAACACCGGCCACAACCAGTGGTGCTGGAGAGGACACAACACCGGCCACAACCAGTGGTGCTGGAGAGGACACAACACTGGCCACAACCAGTGGTGCTGGAGAGGACACAACACAACACCGGCCACAACCAGTGGTGCTGGAGAGGACACAACACCGGCCACAACCAGTGGTGCTGGAGAGGACACAACACTGGCCACAACCAGTGGTGCTGGAGAGGACACAACACAACACCGGCCACAACCAGTGGTGCTGGAGAGGACACAACACCGGCCACAACCAGTGGTGCTGGAGAGGACACAACACTGGCCACAACCAGTGGTGCTGGAGAGGACACAACACAACACCGGCCACAACCAGTGGTGCTGGAGAGGACACAACACCGGCCACAACCAGTGGTGCTGGAGAGGACACAACACTGGCCACAACCAGTGGTGCTGGAGAGGACACAACACAACACCGGCCACAACCAGTGGTGCTGGAGAGGACACAACACCGGCCACAACCAGTGGTGCTGGAGAGGACACAACACCGGCCACAACCAGTGGTGCTGGAGAGGACACAACACCGGCCACAACCAGTGGTGCTGGAGAGGACACAACACAACACTGGCCACAACCAGTGGTGCTGGAGAGGACACAACACCGGCCACAACCAGTGGTGCTGGAGAGGACACAACACAACACTGGCCACAACCAGTGGTGCTGGAGAGGACACAACACCGGCCACAACCAGTGGTGCTGGAGAGGACACAACACCGGCCACAACCAGTGGTGCTGGAGAGGACACAACACCGGCCACAACCAGTGGTGCTGGAGAGGACACAACACAACACTGGCCACAACCAGTGGTGCTGGAGAGGACACAACACAACACTGGCCACAACCAGTGGTGCTGGAGAGGACACAACACCGGCCACAACCAGTGGTGCAGGAGAGGACACAACACAACACTGGCCACAACCAGTGGTGCTGGAGAGGACACAACACCGGCCACAACCAGTGGTGCAGGAGAGAACACAACACAACACTGGCCACAACCAGTGGTGCTGGAGAGGACACAACACCGGCCACAACCAGTGGTGCTGGAGAGGACACAACACCGGCCACAACCAGTGGTGCTGGAGAGGACACAACACCGGCCACTACCAGTGGTGCTGGAGAGGACACAACACTGGCCACAACCAGTGGTGCTGGAGAGGACACAACACTGGCCACAACCAGTGGTGCTGGAGAGGACACAACACCGGCCACAACCAGTGGTGCTGGAGAGGACACAACACCGGCCACAACCAGTGGTGCTGGAGAGGACACAACACTGGCCACAACCAGTGGTGCTGGAGAGGACACAACACCGGCCACAACCAGTGGTGCTGGAGAGGACACAACACCGGCCACAACCAGTGGTGCTGGAGAGGACACAACACTGGCCACAACCAGTGGTGCTGGAGAGGACACAACACCGGCCACAACCAGTGGTGCTGGAGAGGACACAACACCGACCACAACCAGTGGTGCTGGAGAGGACACAACACCGGCCACAACCAGTGGTGCAGGAGAGGACACAACACCGGCCACAACCAGTGGTGCAGGAGAGGACACAACACTGGCCACAACCAGTGGTGCTGGAGAGAACACAACACCGGCCACAACCAGTGGTGCTGGAGAGGACACAACACAACACTGGCCACAACCAGTGGTGCTGGAGAGGACACAACACCGGCCACAACCAGTGGTGCTGGAGAGGACACAACACAACACTGGCCACAACCAGTGGTGCTGAAGAGGACACAACACCGGCCACAACCAGTGGTGCTGGAGAGGACACAACACCGGCCACAACCAGTGGTGCTGAAGAGGACACAACACCGGCCACAACCAGTGGTGCAGGAGAGGTCACAACACTGGCCACAACCAGTGGTGCTGGAGAGGACACAACACTGGCCACAACCAGTGGTGCTGGAGAGGACACAACACCGGCCACAACCAGTGGTGCTGGAGAGGACACAACACCGGCCACAACCAGTGGTGCTGAAGAGGACACAACACCGGCCACAACCAGTGGTGCAGGAGAGGACACAACACTGGCCACAACCAGTGGTGCTGGAGAGGACACAACACCGGCCACAACCAGTGGTGCAGGAGAGGACACAACACTGGCCACAACCAGTGGTGCTGGAGAGGACACAACACCGGCCACAACCAGTGGTGCTGGAGAGGACACAACACTGGCCACAACCAGTGGTGCTGGAGAGGACACAACACCGGCCACAACCAGTGGTGCAGGAGAGGACACAACACTGGCCACAACCAGTGGTGCTGGAGAGGACAAAATGAGAAGCACTTTGTCCGAAATGGATGTAATTGAAGTCTCATTCCTCCCCTGAACTGTAAATTGAGCTGGAATAAAACGGAGAGAGAGAGAGACAGAGAGAGAGAGAGAGAGAGAGAGAGAGAGAGAGAGAGGGTGTACTCATCTAGTTGTACTTGCGGGGGTTGAGGTCAGGCTCTTTGGTCCCGCTTCTCAACTGTCAATCTACTGGTGTACAGGTTCTTGAGCCTATTGGGCTCTATCGTACCTACACTGAAACTGTGTATGGAGTCAGCCTCCACCACATCATTTCCTAATGCATTCCATTTACTTACTACTCTGACATTGAAAACGTTTTTTCTAATGTCTCTGTGGCTCATTTGGCTACACAACTTCCACCTATGAACCCTTGTGCATGTACCACCCGGGTTAAATAATCCCCCCTTGTCTACCCTATCAATTCCCCTGCGAATTTTGTATGTGGTGATCATGTCTCCCCGAGCTCTTCTGTTTTTCAGCGACGTGAGGTGGAGTTCACAAAGACTGTCCTCGTAACTCATGCCGCTTAGTTCTGGGCTACTAGCCTAGTGGCATACCTCTGAACTTTTGTCAAGCTCAAGCATCGTCTTGTGCTTGACAAGGTACGGGCTCCATGCTGGAGCAGCATACTCCAGGATTGGTCTTACATATGTGGTATACAAGATTCTGAATGATTCCTTACACAGGTTCCTGAAGGCTGTTCTGATGTTAGCCAGCCTCGCGTATGCCGCAGACGTTATTCTTTTTATGTGGGCTTCAGGAGACAGGTTTGGTGTGATATCAACTCCTAGATCTTTCTCTCTGTTTGTTTCATGAAGGACTTCATCTCCTATTCTGTATCCTGTGTCTGGCCTCCTATTTCCACTGCCTAGTTTCATTACCTTATATTTGCTCGGGTTGAATTTTAGTAGCCATTTGTTGGACTATTCATTCAGTCGGTCTAGGTCATCTTGTTGCCTCATAGTATCTTCCTCCGTCTTAATCCTTCTCATAATTTTGTATCATTAGCAAACAATAAGAGCAACGAGTCTGCACTAGTCTCTTGTGTGGTACTGTGTCAAAGGCTTTCTGGCAATCCAAAAATATGCAGTCTGCCCAGCCCTATCTTTCTTGCCTGGTCTTAGAATTCAATTAATCTTGAGATGCATGACTTGCTATTCCTAAACCCATGCTGAGGTTGTGTTACAAAGTTCTTTCAGGTGTTCCACTAGCTTTTTTCGCACAATCTTCTCCATTAACTTGCATGGTATGCAAGTTAAGGACACTGGGCTGGAGTTCGGTGCCATCTGTCTATCCCTCTTCTTCTATATCGGAACTGCATTAGCCGTCTTCCAAATTTTTGGCAGTTCACTTGTTACCAGTGATTTGTTATACACTATGTAGAGTGGCAGGCACAGTGCTTCTGCTCCTTCATTTAGTATTCATAGTGAGATTCCATCCGAGCCTATAGCCTTTGTCACATCCAACTCTGGCATATGCTTCCTTACCTCTTCACTGGTACTCCCTAATTCCTCTAGTAGGTTCCTGGTTAACTCCTTCCCTCTCTTACCTCTGGACCTTTCCTTGCTGTACTGTGAAAACCTCCTGGAATTTCTTTTTGAGTTCCTCGCACACCTCCTTGTCGTTTGTAGTGAATCTATCTGCCCCTATCCTCAGTTTCATTACCTGTTTCTTCACTTTCGTTTTTCTCTTGATGTGGCTGTGCAGCAATTTAGGTTGCATCTTTGCCTTACTTGCTATGTCATTTTCGTATTGCCCTTCTGCCTCTCTTCTCACCCTGGTGTCTTCATTCCTGGCACTCTGGCATCTTTCTCTGCTCTCCAGTGTCCTGTTATTTCTATAGTTTCTCCACGCCCTTTTACTTTGCTGCTTAGCTAGCCAACATCTCTCATTAAACCATGGGTTTCTCATATGCATTTCGTTGTTTTCCTTTTGGAGCGGAACAAACTTGTCTGCTGCCTCCTACACTTCTGCGTGATGTAGTCCATCATGTCTTGGGCCGTCTTTCCTCTGAGCTCTGTTTCCCATGTTATTTCTGGTAAGAATTTTCTTATCTCCTCATAGTTTTCCTTCCGGAATGCCAGTCTTTTCCTTTCTGGTCCGTTCCTTGAGCACATTAAACCTTCTTCGACCAGATACTCAAACGTCAGTACACTGTGATGTCTCATTGCTACTGGGACCTCGGAACCAATTTCCCTTATGTCGGAGTCGTTCGGAGTGAAGTCCCCAAAGCCAGCAACAGGAGCGTGGTGACGCCACAAAACACCACCACAAAGCCAGCAACAGGAGCGTGGTGACGCCACAGAACACCACCACAAAGCCAGCAGCAGGAGCGTGGTGACGCCACAGAACACCACCACAAAGCCAGCAACAGGAGCGTGGTGACGCCACAGAACACCACCACAAAGCCAGCAACAGGAGCGTGGTGACGCCACAGAACACCACCACAAAGCCAGCAACAGGAGCGTGGTGACGCCACAGAACACCACCACAAAGCCAGCAACAGGAGCGTGGTGACGCCACAAAACACCACCACAAAGCCAGCAACAGGAGCGTGGTGACGCCACAAAACACCACCACAAAGCCAGCAACAGGAGCGTGGTGACGCCACAGAACACCACCACAAAGCCAGCAACAGGAGCGTGGTGACGCCACAGAACACCACCACAAAGCCAGCAACAGGAGCGTGGTGATGCCACAAAACACCACCACAAAGCCAGCAACAGGAGCGTGGTGACGCCACAGAACACCACCACAAAGCCAGCAACAGGAGCGTGGTGACGCCACAGAACACCACCACTAAGCCAGCAACAGGAGCGTGGTGACGCCACAGAACACCACCACAAAGCCAGCAACAGGAGCGTGGTGACGCCACAGAACACCACCACAAAGCCAGCAACAGGAGCGTGGTGACGCAACAGAACACCACCACAAAGCCAGCAACAGGAGCGTGGTGACGCCACAAAACACCACCACAAAGCCAGCAACAGGAGCGTGGTGACGCCACAAAACACCACCACAAAGCCAGCAACAGGAGCGTGGTGACGCCACAAAACACCACCACTAAGCCAGCAACAGGAGCGTGGTGACGCCACAGAACACCACCACTAAGCCAGCAACAGGAGCGTGGTGACGCCACAGAACACCACCACAAAACCAGCAACAGGAGCGTGGTGACGCCACAGAACACCACCACAAAGCCAGCAACAGGAGCGTGGTGACGCCACAGAACACCACCACAAAGCCAGCAACAGGAGCGTGGTGACGCCACAGAACACCACCACAAAGCCAGCAACAGGAGCGTGGTGACGCCACAAAACACCACCACAAAGCCAGCAACAGGAGCGTGGTGACGCCACAAAACACCACCACAAAGCCAGCAACAGGAGCGTGGTGACGCCACAAAACACCACCACTAAGCCAGCAACAGGAGCGTGGTGACGCCACAGAACACCACCACTAAGCCAGCAACAGGAGCGTGGTGACGCCACAGAACACCACCACAAAACCAGCAACAGGAGCGTGGTGACGCCACAGAACACCACCACAAAGCCAGCAACAGGAGCGTGGTGACGCCACAGAACACCACCACAAAGCCAGCAACAGGAGCGTGGTGACGCCACAGAACACCACCACAAAGCCAGCAACAGGAGCGTGGTGACGCCACAAAACACCACCACAAAGCCAGCAACAGGAGCGTGGTGACGCCACAAAACACCACCACTAAGCCAGCAACAGGACCGTGGTGACGCCACAGAACACCACCACTAAGCCAGCAACAGGACCGTGGTGACGCCACAGAACACCACCACTAAGCCAGCAACAGCCCACCTTCACAGTAACTACTTGGTTCCTCTCTCTTATAACCTGAAAGTCTTTAGTTTATTTGAGAAGTGAAGTTTCAATCACAGTCTTGCAATCATCTACCTGAATTTACCTGAGGGCCACTAACACTAGTGGGATCGACGAGGACAGGAAGCCGGCGGCTTTTCGAAGATCCCCTAATTTGCCATGATAATCTTTACCAGTTGGATTTTGAAACTCAACAGAGTTTTGGCGTTTACGGTTTCGTCGGGTAGGCGGTTCCATGAGTTTATATTCTCACCATAAACATGAGAATATTTAATATTCTATATTCAGCTGCTGAATATGATCCGCGGAATACAATTATGATCACGCAGAATGATCATTACAGTTTAGCAATCCCGTGGCGCAGTTGTAACACACTCGTCAGGAGCTTCGCGAGCGATTTGGCGTGGGTTAGTATCCTGGCCGGGGAGGAGTGACTAGGCACCAATCCTTAACTATACGCCTCTTTTCACCCAACAGTGAATGGTTACATAGTAAACGATTTGGCGGGTCGTATTCCCGGGGAAAATTATGATTTAAGGCGCTGCCCGAAACGCTGAGCGTAGTAGTGGACTCACAAGAGTGTAAGAACTCGTGTATATATAATATATAAGTATATATATACAGGTGCAGGATGTGGGAGTTTAATGACTCAACAATCTCAAATAAACATCTTTGAGAAAATGATAAAACCTTTTTTGTGAAGGTGATCCAGTGGTCACACCTTATAATATATTACATTGCTTAACGTGTCTTCAATATCCTGTCATGTTGATAATGTTATTTTTGTACTGAACGTGTGTGTGTTGAGGCCTGTGAGGCAGGTGGAGGTTGTGTTGTTTGGTATGTTCATTTGTTTTACAACAGAGAAGTTTAATGACTTGTTGTCGTAGTTTGATGCAGCTGGGCCATTATTTGCATATGGTTAATGGAGGAATTTGCATATACTACTAAATAATGTAGCAGGGTCTTGTGATTTAGTACTCGAGCAGATGAAAAACATTGGTCAATTTATTGAGATTTGTTGAATGTTGTTTATTTATATAATAAACTCATGCTATCAAGTTTGTCCATATAATATTTTTTGAAGCGATGTATTTTGACCAGATCACACACTAGAAGGTGAAGGGACGACGACGTTTCGGTCCGTCCTGGACCATTCTCAAGTCGATTGTGATGAGGACGTAGATGCAGGCAAATCTACTACATCTACTTCCTCATCACAATCGACTTGAGAATGGTCTAGGACAGACCGAAACGTCGTCGTCCCTTCACCTTCTAGTGTGTGGTCTGGGCAACATACTTCAGCCACGTTATTGTGACTCATCGCCTGCAAGCGATGTATTGTTTCTCCCCTCCCCCCCCCTCCATGGGAGGGGGGGGGAGGGGACGTGTCCAGCTGCCAGTGGACACGCGGTGACATCTGCATAGCCCTGATTTAGTTCAGTAATTTATTTATTTGCAGTTTGTGTGCCACCACTGGGGGCCACTAAAGAGCTTGGGTGCTGCCGTGGGATGTGTCCAGTCTCCTGATGTCGTTATATCTGTCGATTATGTCAGGGCTGCGTGTTAAGATGTCTCTGGTGATGGTCTGAGGGTGTGCGGAGATCTATGCTCCTTGATGGAGTCCTGTTGTTCAATCATGAAGATCTGAAGAACTCGTGAAGAACTCTCTAGACACCAAACATAACACCTTACCTTGAGGTGCTTCCGGGACTTAGCGTCCCCGCGGCCCGGTCGTCGACCAGGTCCCCAGACCTTAAAAGAGACCAACGTCGCCTATGCCTTCACATGCCCACTTGGGGACTGTCAGCTCCAAAGATCTCAGTATATAGGCAAGACAACAACGTCTCTTTCCGAGCGATTAACAATGCACAAACAACAGGGCTCCATCAATGAACATATAATCTCCTTACACAACTAGACCATCACCAGAGAAATCTTAACAAGCAACACTGAAATAATCGACAGGTATAACGACATCAGGAGACTGGACATCAGCGAGGCGCTACACATCAAGAAGTCAAGACCAACAATCAAGAACCAGTTAACACATAATTACATTCTACCCACTTCAAGACCCCGAGCCAACATAGTGCCAGTAGCAACAAGAACATGAGCTGCTCATGTTCATGATTTTAATAGCCTATTAATATTCTTTTTGTTTCGTCCACTGGTTCATCACAATTACGTCCTGTACCACCTCACCCCAAGAGAATATAAGCCTTGGCCAAAGCATGAAAAATGAACGGGAGACATCTCCCGTCACGCAGGGTGCAGTCGCACCTTCACAGATCTCCAGTATCAGCTCTTGATACTGGTAATGGCTCAAAAGGCCACCACCTACGGGCTATTCATGCCCGTGCCACCTCTTGGGTGGCATAATCTTCATCAATCAATCAATCATGAAAAATCTCACAGCCCCGCTCCTGTGCTAGATAAGTTCACTACGGGCTCACCATAGCTCGTGCTACTTGCCCCGCTCCTGTGCCAGGTAAGTTATGGGCTCACCATAGCCCGTGCTACTTGCCCCGTTCCTGTGCCAGGTAAGTTACGGGCTCACCATAGTCCGTGCTACTTGCCCCGCTCCTCTGCCAGGTAAGTTACGGGCTCACCATAGCCCGTGCTACTTGCCCCGCTCCTCTGCCAGGTAAGTTACGGGCTCACCATAGTCCGTGCTACTTGCCCCGCTCCTCTGCCAGATAAGTTACGGGCTCACCATAGCCCGTGCTACTTGCCCCGCTCTTGTGCCAGGTAAGTTACGGGCTCACCATAGCCCGTGCTACTTGCCCCGCTCCTGTGCCAGGTAAGTTACGGGCTCACCATAGTCCGTGCTACTTGCCCAGCTCCTGTGCCAGGTAAGTTACGGGCTCACCATAGCCCGTGCTACTTGCAACTTGTTCCGAGTAGATGAATCTATAACAACAACAGCAAACATGAAAAACCATTGGCATAGATGGTAATGAAAAGGCAGACTCACTAGAAAAAACTGCCACTGCTCTACCTGTTGTACAGGTTCACATACCTCCAAGTTTTTCACAGATTAAGGAGCAAATCAAGAAGAAAATACTCTTAACTATCAAAAGAAGGAAGATTCACTGCGATATGGTATGGACAAGCCACTGGGACTACTCTTTCAAGCCTGACAAAAAGATATCCAGAGACATTGCAGTAGCCATACACAGACTCAGACTTGGTTACAAGTGCTGCTGGGAGGTAATAAACCCAATACTTAAAGTGTATATCTGTGGAACAGAAGCAGAGGCGCCACTATTGCACTACGTACTGGAATGTGAAGCTACTGAAGCCCTGCGCATCAAACTCAACATTAATCCAACGACAGCAGCTGCATTAGATGCACATTCCACCGCGACTACAATGATTAGAAAAGTCGTTGAGGAATGGGACTCACTAGTGTGCATTCTGCATCTACATCCACCACCAAGATAATGTTAATAAAACAAGACTAAAACCAGTGCACTAAAACAGAAGCGATAAAGAAACACGGAAAAAGAAGGAAACCCCTCCATATAACATTTGGCCCAAATATCAGAGCAACAAGGTTATTGCGAATAACCGAATTCAATTACGGGCTCACCATAGCCCGTGCTACATGAACATTTCGTTCTGAGTAGCTAAGATTTCTCTAAAATCTTTCTTGCTTGGTAAGATTTCTCTAATGATGGTCTGGTTGTGAAAAGAGATTATATGCTCCTTGAGCATATAATCTCTTTTGGCATTATATGCCCAACAGGGCATATAATGCCCTGTTGTTTGTGCATAGTTAATCGTTTGGAAAGAGACGTTGTTGTCTTGCCTATATACTGAGTTCTTTGGGGCTTACAGTCCCCAAGCGGACATGTGAAGGCAGAGACGACGTTGGTTTTCTTCAGGGCGTTCAGTGTGGCGTATGGGGAGTTTCTCATGAGTAGGTTGGCCGTTTTTTTGTTTTTGTAGTAAATTGTCAATCGTATTTTCTGATATTTGTCTGTAGGGAAAACGTTCCTATCAATAATATCTTTCAGGACCCTTTCCTACGTTGTATGAGCCATTGAAAAGAAGTTCCTGTAAAACAGTCTAATAGAGGGAACAAGTGTTGTGTTAGTTGACTCTTCAGAGGTTGCATGGCGTTTCACCTTTCTTTTTATGACGTCATCAACAAAACCGTTAGAGAAGCCATTGTTCACTAGGACCTGCCTTACTCTATAGAGTTCTTCATTGACTTGCTTCCATCCTGAGCTGTGGCTGAGAGCCCAGTCGACATAAGCATTGACAACACTCCTCTTGTACCTGTCTGGGCAGTCACTATTGGCATTTAGGCACATTCCTATGTTTGTTTCCTTAGTGTAGACTGCAGTGTGGAAGCTTCCGTTCCTTTCCGTGACTGTTACATCTAGAAAGGGCAGCTTCCCATCCTTCTCCATCTCGTAAGTAAAACTTAACACAGAACTCTGCTGGAATGCCTCCTTCAACTGTTGCACACTGCTGATGAATGGTAAATGGTTTACACACGACTCACAACTGGTGAAGTCGGAACATTCAGAACAAGAGCTTCGCTGACCACTTTTGTTCCAACCACGACACTGTAAATAATAATCGCCACCTAAATCTAAACAACTACCTAACTTAACTAGTGGCTAAATATACACAGTATGCTAATTAATAACAATATTAATTAATATTAATATTTGAGAAAATTCCTATTTGGAATAAACAGCATGTTAAAATTGATGAATGCTTCTTTGGGATATATATATATATATATATATATATATATATATATAATATATATATATATATATATATATATATATATATATAATGTAATGCATATATATATATTATATATATTTATTAATATATATATTATATATATATATATATATATTATATATATATATATATATATATATATATCGACTGCTGGATGGAATGGACTTGGTTTGAGGACGGGTTGCGTTTCCTATCACTTCATGCCCCGGTCCACCTAGCAGTAAACAGGTACCCAAGAGTTGTCAGCTTGTTGTGGGGCTACATCCTGGAGACGAGCATTAGTTCGACCTTCAGAAGTAAGGNACAACACTGGCCACAACCAGTGGTGCTGGAGAGGACACAACACTGGCCACAACCAGTGTGTGGAGAGGACACAACACGGCCACAACCAGTGGTGCTGGAGAGGACAACACAACACCGGCCACAACCAGTGGTGCTGGAGAGGACACAACACAACACTGGCCACAACCAGTGGTGCTGGAGAGGACACAACACCGGCCACAACCAGTGGTGCTGGAGAGGACACAACACAACACTGGCCACAACCAGTGGTGCTGGAGAGACACAACACAACACTGGCCACAACCAGTGGTGCTGGAGAGGACACAACACTGGCCACAACCAGTGGTGCTGGAGAGGACACAACACAACACTGGCCACAACCAGTGGTGCTGGAGAGGACACAACACGGGCCAACCAGTGGTGCTGGAGAGGACACAACAACACTGGCCACAACCAGTGGTGCTGGAGAGGACACAACACAACACGGCCACAACCAGTGGTGCTGGAGAGGACACAACACAACACCGGCCAACCAGTGGTGCTGGAGAGGACACAACACAACACTGGCCACAACCAGTGGTGCTGGAGAGGACACAACACTGGCCACAACCAGTGGTGCTGGAGAGACACAACACAACACTGGCCACAACCAGTGGTGCTGGAGAGGACACAACACTGCCACAACCAGTGGTGCTGGAGAGGACACAACACCGGCCACAACCAGTGGTGCTGGAGAGGAACACAACACTGGCCACAACCAGTGGTGCTGGAGAGGACACAACACTGGCCACAACCAGTGGTGCTGGAGAGGACACAACACCGGCCACAACCAGTGGTGCTGGAGAGGACACAACACAACCGGCCACAACCAGTGGTGCTGGAGAGGACACAACACCGGCCACAACCAGTGGTGCTGGAGAGGACACAACAACCGGCCACAACCAGTGGTGCTGGAGAGGACACAACACTGGCCACAACCAGTGGTGCTGGAGAGGACAACACAACACCGGCCACAACCAGTGGTGCTGGAGAGGACACAACACTGGCCACAACCAGTGGTGCTGGAGAGGACACAAACACTGGCCACAACCAGTGGTGCTGGAGAGGACACAACACGGCCACAACCAGTGGTGCTGGAGAGGACACAACACTGGCCACAACCAGTGGTGCTGGAGAGACACAACACAACACTGGCCACAACCAGTGGTGCTGGAGAGGACACAACACTGGCCACAACCAGTGGTGCTGGAGAGGACACAACACGGCCACAACCAGTGGTGCTGGAGAGGACACAACACAACCGGCCACAACCAGTGGTGCTGGAGAGGACACAACACTGGCCACAACCAGTGGTGCTGGAGAGGACACAACACCGCCACAACCAGTGGTGCTGGAGAGGACACAACACTGGCCACAACCAGTGGTGCTGGAGAGGACACAACACTGGCCACAACCAGTGGTGCTGGAGAGGACACAACACAACACCGGCCACAACCAGTGGTGCTGAGAGGAGAACACAACACCGGCCACAACCAGTGGTGCTGGAGAGGACACAACACTGGCCACAACCAGTGGTGCTGGAGAGGACACAACACTGGCCACAACCAGTGGTGCTGGAGAGGACACAACACCGGCCACAACCAGTGGTGCTGGAGAGAACACAACACTGGCCACAACCAGTGGTGCTGGAGAGGACACAACACTGGCCACAACCAGTGGTGCTGGAGAGGACACAACACTGGCCACAACCAGTGGTGCTGGAGAGGACACAACACTGGCCACAACCAGTGGTGCTGGAGAGGACACAACACTGGCCACAACCAGTGGTGCTGGAGAGGACACAACACTGGCCACAACCAGTGGTGCTGGAGAGGACACAACACTGGCCACAACCAGTGGTGCTGGAGAGGACACAACACTGGCCACAACCAGTGGTGCTGGAGAGGACACAACACCGGCCACAACCAGTGGTGCTGGAGAGGACACAACACAACACCGGCCACAACCAGTGGTGCTGGAGAGGACACAACACAACACTGGCCACAACCAGTGGTGCTGGAGAGGACACAACACCGGCCACAACCAGTGGTGCTGGAGAGGACACAACACAACACGGCCACAACCAGTGGTGCTGGAGAGGACACAACACAACATGGCCACAACCAGTGGTGCTGGAGAGGACACAACACTGGCCACAACCAGTGGTGCTGGAGAGACACAACACAACACTGGCCACAACCAGTGGTGCTGGAGAGGACAACAACACTGGCCACAACCAGTGGTGCTGGAGAGGACACAACACAACACTGGCCACAACCAGTGGTGCTGGAGAGGACACAACACTGGCCACAACCAGTGGTGCTGGAGAGACACAACACAACACTGGCCACAACCAGTGGTGCTGGAGAGGACACAACACTGCCACAACCAGTGGTGCTGGAGAGGACACAACACGGCCACAACCAGTGGTGCTGGAGAGACACAACACAACACCGGCCACAACCAGTGGTGCTGGAGAGGACACAACACTGGCCACAACCAGGGTGCTGGAGAGGACACAAAACAACACCCCACAACCAGTGGTGCTGGAGAGGACACAACACTGGCCACAACCAGTGGTGCTGGAGAGGACACAACACGGCCAACCAGTGGTGCTGGAGAGGACACAACACAACACCGGCACAACCAGTGGTGCTGGAGAGGACACAACACTGGCCACAACCAGTGGTGCTGGAGAGGACACAACACAACACTGGCCACAACCAGTGGTGCTGGAGAGGACACAACACTGGCCACAACCAGTGGTGCTGGAGAGGACAAACACAACACTGGCCACAACCAGTGGTGCTGGAGAGGACACAACAACACCGGCACAACCAGTGGTGCTGGAGAGGACACAACACAACACCGGCCACAACCAGTGGTGCTGGAGAGGACACACACAACACTGGCCACAACCAGTGGTGCTGGAGAGGACAACACAACACTGGCCACAACCAGTGGTGCTGGAGAGGACACACACTGCCACAACCAGTGGTGCTGGAGAGGACACAACACAACACGGCCACAACCAGTGGTGCTGGAGAGGACACAACACAACACCAGCCACAACCAGTGGTGCTGGAGAGGGCACAACACAACACCGGCCACAACCAGTGGTGCTGGAGAGGACACAAACACTGGCCACAACCAGTGGTGCTGGAGAGGACACAACACTGGCCACAACCAGTGGTGCTGGAGAGGACAACAACTGGCCACAACCAGTGGTGCTGGAGAGAACACAACACTGGCCACAACCAGTGGTGCTGGAGAGGACACAACACGGCCACAACCAGTGGTGCTGGAGAGGACACAACACAACACCGGCCACAACCAGTGGTGCTGGAGAGGACACAACACTGGCCACAACCAGTGGTGCTGGAGAGGACACAACACTGGCCACAACCAGTGGTGCTGGAGAGGACACAACACTGGCCACAACCAGTGGTGCTGGAGAGGACACAACACTGGCCACAACCAGTGGTGCAGGAGAGGACACAACACTGGCCACAACCAGTGGTGCTGGAGAGGACACAACACCGGCCACAACCAGTGGTGCTGGAGAGGACACAACACTGGCCACAACCAGTGTGCTGGAGAGGACACAACACTGGCCACAACCAGTGGTGCTGGAGAGGACACAACACTGGCCACAACCAGTGGTGCTGGAGAGGACACAACACCGGCCACAACCAGTGGTGCTGGAGAGGACACAACACAACACCGGCCACAACCAGTGGTGCTGGAGAGGACAAACACAAACCTGGCCACAACCAGTGGTGCTGGAGAGGACACAACACCAGCCACAACCAGTGGTGCTGGAGAGGACACAACACAACACGGCCACAACCAGTGGTGCTGGAGAGGAACAACACAACACCGGCCACAACCAGTGGTGCTGGAGAGGACACAACACTGGCCACAACCAGTGGTGCTGGAGAGGACACAACACAACACTGGCCACAACCAGTGGTGCTGGAGAGGACACAACACTGGCCACAACCAGTGGTGCTGGAGAGGACACAA
>WNGS01000675.1:0-16210 GCA_020271785.1 Procambarus virginalis | reverse complement strand
AACACAACACGGCCACAACCAGTGGTGCTGGAGAGGACACAACACTGGCCACAACCAGTGGTGCTGGAGAGGACACAACACAACACCGGCCACAACCAGTGGTGCTGGAGAGGACACAACACCGGCCACAACCAGTGGTGCTGGAGAGGACACAACACCGGCCACAACCAGTGGTGCTGGAGAGGACAAACAACACAACATGGCCAAAACCAGTGGTGCTGGAGAGGACACAACACATCACGGCCACAACCAGTGGTGCTGGAGAGAACACAACACTGGCCACAACCAGTGGTGCAGGAGAGGACACAACACCACCGGCCACAACCAGTGGGCTGGAGAGGACACAACCACCGGCCACAACCAGTGGTGCTGGAGAGGACACAACACAACACTGGCCACAACCAGTGGTGCTGGAGAGGACACAACACTGGCCACAACCAGTGGTGCTGGAGAGGACACAACACCGGCCACAACCAGTGGTGCTGGAGAGGACACAACACAACACTGGCCACAACCAGTGGTGCTGGAGAGGAAACAACACTGGCCACAACCAGTGGTGCTGGAGAGGACACAACACCGGCCACAACCAGTGGTGCTGGAGAGGACACAACACCGGCCACAACCAGTGGTGCTGGAGAGGACACAACACGGCCACAACCAGTGGTGCTGGAGAGGAAACAACACGGCCACAACCAGTGGTGCAGGAGAGGACACAACACCGGCCACAACCAGTGGTGCTGGAGAGGACACAACACCGGCCACAACCAGTGGTGCTGGAGAGGACACAACACAACACCGGCCACAACCAGTGGTGCTGGAGAGGACACAACACCGGCCACAACCAGTGGTGCTGGAGAGGACACACAACACCGGCCACAACCAGTGGTGCTGGAGGAGAGGACACAACACCGGCCAAACCAGTGGTGCTGGAGAGGACACAACACAACACCGGCCACAACCAGTGGTGCTGGAGAGGACAGGACACAACACCGGCCACAACCAGTGGTGCTGGAGAGGACACAAAACACCGGCCACAACCAGTGGTGCTGGAGAGGACACAACACTGGCCACAACCAGTGGTGCTGGAGAGGACAAACACAACACCGGCCACAACCAGTGGTGCTGGAGAGGGACACAACACAACACCGGCCACAACCAGTGGTGCTGGAGAGGACACAACACAACACCGGCCACAACCAGTGGTGCTGGAGAGGACACAACACTGGCCACAACCAGTGGTGCTGGAGAGGACACAACACAACACCGGCCACAACCAGTGGTGCTGGAGAGGACACAACACTGGCCACAACCAGTGGTGCTGGAGAGGACACAACACAACACCGGCCACAACCAGTGGTGCTGGAGAGGACACAACACAACACGGCCACAACCAGTGGTGCTGGAGAGGACACAACACCTGGCCACAACCAGTGGTGCTGAGAGGACACAACACAACACCGGCCACAACCAGTGGTGCTGGAGAGGACACAACACCGGCCACAACCAGTGGTGCTGGAGAGGACACAACAAACACCGGCCACAACCAGTGGTGCTGGAGAGGACACAACACCGGCCACAACCAGTGGTGCTGGAGAGGACACAACACCGGCCACAACCAGTGGTGCTGGAGAGGACACAACACCGGCCACAACCAGTGGTGCTGGAGAGGACACAACACTGGCCACAACCAGTGGTGCTGGAGAGGACACAACACAACACTGGCCACAACCAGTGGTGCTGGAGAGGACACAACACTGGCCACAACCAGTGGTGCTGGAGAGGACACAACACAACACCGGCCACAACCAGTGGTGCTGGAGAGGACACAACACCGGCCACAACCAGTGGTGCTGGAGAGGACACAACACCGGCCACAACCAGTGGTGCTGGAGAGGACACAACACAACACCGGCCACAACCAGTGGTGCTGGAGAGGACACAACACCGGCCACAACCAGTGGTGCTGGAGAGGACACAACACTGGCCACAACCAGTGGTGCTGGAGAGGACACAACACTGGCCACAACCAGTGGTGCTGGAGAGGACACAACACCGGCCACAACCAGTGGTGCTGGAGAGGACACAACACAACACTGGCCACAACCAGTGGTGCTGGAGAGGACACAACACCGGCCACAACCAGTGGTGCTGGAGAGGACACAACACCGGCCACAACCAGTGGTGCTGGAGAGGACACAACACCGGCCACAACCAGTGGTGCTGGAGAGGACACAAACAACACCGGCCACAACCAGTGGTGCTGGAGAGGACACAACACCGGCCACAACCAGTGGTGCTGGAGAGGACACAACACAACACCGGCCACAACCAGTGGTGCTGGAGAGGACACACACACTGGCCACAACCAGTGGTGCTGGAGAGGACACAACACAACTGGCCACAACCAGTGGTGCTGGAGAGGACACAACACACACTGGCCACAACCAGTGGTGCTGGAGAGGACACAACACTGGCCACAACCAGTGGTGCTGGAGAGGACACAACACAACACTGGCCACAACCAGTGGTGCTGGAGAGGACACAACACAACACTGGCCACAACCAGTGGTGCTGGAGAGGACACAACACTGGCCACAACCAGTGGTGCTGGAGAGGACACAACACTGGCCACAACCAGTGGTGCTGGAGAGGACACAACACTGGCCACAACCAGTGGTGCTGGAGAGGACACAACACCGGCCACAACCAGTGGTGCTGGAGAGGACACAACACTGGCCACAACCAGTGTGTGCTGGAGAGGACACAACACTGGCCACAACCAGTGGTGCTGGAGAGGACACAACACTGGCCACAACCAGTGGTGCTGGAGAGGACACAACACTGGCCACAACCAGTGGTGCTGGAGAGGACACAACAACACCGGCCACAACCAGTGGTGCTGGAGAGGACACAACACCGGCCACAACCAGTGGTGCTGGAGAGGACACAACACTGGCCACAACCAGTGGTGCTGGAGAGGACACAACACCGGCCACAACCAGTGGTGCTGGAGAGGACAACACAACACTGGCCACAACCAGTGGTGCTGGAGAGGACACAACACCGGCCACAACCAGTGGTGCTGGAGAGGACACAACACCGGCCACAACCAGTGGTGCTGGAGAGGACACAACACCGGCCACAACCAGTGGTGCTGGAGAGGACACAACACAACACCGGCCACAACCAGTGGTGCTGGAGAGGACACAACACGGCCACAACCAGTGGTGCTGGAGAGGACACAACACAACACCGGCCACAACCAGTGGTGCTGGAGAGGACACAACACAACACCGGCCACAACCAGTGGTGCTGGAGAGGACACAACACAACACCGGCCACAACCAGTGGTGCTGGAGAGGACACACACACAACACTGGCCACAACCAGTGGTGCTGGAGAGGACACAACACAACACTGGCCACAACCAGTGGTGCTGGAGAGGACACAACACTGGCCACAACCAGTGGTGCTGGAGAGGACACAACACAACACTGGCCACAACCAGTGGTGCTGGAGAGGACACAACACAACACTGGCCACAACCAGTGGTGCTGGAGAGGACACAACACTGGCCACAACCAGTGGTGCTGGAGAGGACACAACACTGGCCACAACCAGTGGTGCTGGAGAGGACACAACACTGGCCACAACCAGTGGTGCTGGAGAGGACACAACACTGGCCACAACCAGTGGTGCTGGAGAGGACACACAACACCGGCCACAACCAGTGGTGCTGGAGAGGACACAACACCTGGCCACAACCAGTGGTGCTGGAGAGGACACAACACTGGCCACAACCAGTGGTGCTGGAGAGGACACAACACTGGCCACAACCAGTGGTGCTGGAGAGGACACAACACTGGCCACAACCAGTGGTGCTGGAGAGGACACAACACTGGCCACAACCAGTGGTGCTGGAGAGGACACAACACCGGCCACAACCAGTGGTGCTGGAGAGGACACAACACTGGCCACAACCAGTGGTGCTGGAGAGGACACAACACTGGCCACAACCAGTGGTGCTGGAGAGGACACAACACTGGCCACAACCAGTGGTGCTGGAGAGGACACAACACTGGCCACAACCAGTGGTGCTGGAGAGGACACAACACTGGCCACAACCAGTGGTGCTGGAGAGGACACAACACAACACCGGCCACAACCAGTGGTGCTGGAGAGGACAACACAACACTGGCCACAACCAGTGGTGCTGGAGAGGACACAACACCGGCCACAACCAGTGGTGCTGGAGAGGACACAACACAACACTGGCCACAACCAGTGGTGCTGGAGAGGACACAACACAACACTGGCCACAACCAGTGGTGCTGGAGAGGACACAACACAACACCGGCCACAACCAGTGGTGCTGGAGAGGACACAACACCGGCCACAACCAGTGGTGCTGGAGAGGACACAACACAACACGGCCACAACCAGTGGTGCTGGAGAGGAACAACAACAACACCGGCCACAACCAGTGGTGCTGGAGAGGACACAACACAACACCGGCCACAACCAGTGGTGCTGGAGAGGACACAACACTGCCACAACCAGTGGTGCTGGAGAGGACACAACACAACACCGGCCACAACCAGTGGTGCTGGAGAGGACACACACAACACCGGCCACAACCAGTGGTGCTGGAGAGGACACACAACACCGGCCACAACCAGTGGTGCTGGAGAGGACACAACACAACACCGGCCACAACCAGTGGTGCTGGAGAGGACACAACACCGGCCACAACCAGTGGTGCTGGAGAGGACACAACACGGCCACAACCAGTGGTGCTGGAGAGGACACAACACTGGCCACAACCAGTGGTGCTGGAGAGGACACAACACCGGCCACAACCAGTGGTGCTGGAGAGGACACAACACAACACTGGCCACAACCAGTGGTGCTGGAGAGGACACAACACCGGCCACAACCAGTGGTGCTGGAGAGGACACAACACTGGCCACAACCAGTGGTGCTGGAGAGGACACAACACCGGCCACAACCAGTGGTGCTGGAGAGGACACAACACAACACCGGCCACAACCAGTGGTGCTGGAGAGGACACAACACAACACTGGCCACAACCAGTGGTGCTGGAGAGGACACAACACTGGCCACAACCAGTGGTGCTGGAGAGGACACAACACAACACTGGCCACAACCAGTGGTGCTGGAGAGGACACAACACTGGCCACAACCAGTGGTGCTGGAGAGGACACAACACTGGCCACAACCAGTGGTGCTGGAGAGGACACAACACAACACCGGCCACAACCAGTGGTGCTGGAGAGGACACAACACCGGCCACAACCAGTGGTGCTGGAGAGGACACAACACTGGCCACAACCAGTGGTGCTGGAGAGGACACAACACTGGCCACAACCAGTGGTGCTGGAGAGGACACAACACTGGCCACAACCAGTGGTGCTGGAGAGGACACAACACTGGCCACAACCAGTGGTGCTGGAGAGGACACAACACCGGCCACAACCAGTGGTGCTGGAGAGGACACAACACAACACTGGCCACAACCAGTGGTGCTGGAGAGGACACAACACTGGCCACAACCAGTGGTGCTGGAGAGGACACAACACAACACTGGCCACAACCAGTGGTGCTGGAGAGGACACAACACTGGCCACAACCAGTGGTGCTGGAGAGGACACAACACTGGCCACAACCAGTGGTGCTGGAGAGGACACAACACTGGCCACAACCAGTGGTGCTGGAGAGGACACAACACTGGCCACAACCAGTGGTGCTGGAGAGGACACAACACTGGCCACAACCAGTGGTGCTGGAGAGGACACAACACAACACCGGCCACAACCAGTGGTGCTGGAGAGGACACAACACCGGCCACAACCAGTGGTGCTGGAGAGGACACAACACTGGCCACAACCAGTGGTGCTGGAGAGGACACAACACTGGCCACAACCAGTGGTGCTGGAGAGGACACAACACTGGCCACAACCAGTGGTGCTGGAGAGGACACAACACTGGCCACAACCAGTGGTGCTGGAGAGGACACAAACACTGGCCACAACCAGTGGTGCTGGAGAGGACACAACACAACACGGCCACAACCAGTGGTGCTGGAGAGGACACAACACTGGCCACAACCAGTGGTGCTGGAGAGGACACAACACTGGCCACAACCAGTGGTGCTGGAGAGGACACAACACTGGCCACAACCAGTGGTGCTGGAGAGGACACAACACAACACCGGCCACAACCAGTGGTGCTGGAGAGGACACAACAACACTGGCCACAACCAGTGGTGCTGGAGAGGACACAACAACACTGGCCACAACCAGTGGTGCTGGAGAGGACACAACACCGGCCACAACCAGTGGTGCTGGAGAGGACACAACACTGGCCACAACCAGTGGTGCTGGAGAGGACACAACACGGCCACAACCAGTGGTGCTGGAGAGGACACAACACGGCCACAACCAGTGGTGCTGGAGAGGACACAACACTGGCCACAACCAGTGGTGCTGGAGAGGACAACAACACCGGCCACAACCAGTGGTGCTGGAGAGGACACAACACTGGCCACAACCAGTGGTGCTGGAGAGGACACAACACCGGCCACAACCAGTGGTGCTGGAGAGGACACAACACATGGCCACAACCAGTGGTGCTGGAGAGGACACAACACTGGCCACAACCAGTGGTGCTGGAGAGGACACAACACCGGCCACAACCAGTGGTGCTGGAGAGGGACACAACACTGGCCACAACCAGTGGTGCTGGAGAGGACACAACCAACACCGGCCACAACCAGTGGTGCTGGAGAGGACACAACACTGGCCACAACCAGTGGTGCTGGAGAGGACACAACACTGGCCACAACCAGTGGTGCTGGAGAGGACACAAACACCGCCACAACCAGTGGTGCTGGAGAGGACACAACACAACACCGGCACAACCAGTGGTGCTGGAGAGGACACAACACAACACCGGCACAACCAGTGGTGCTGGAGAGGACACAACACAACACCGGCACAACCAGTGGTGCTGGAGAGGACACAACACAGGAGACGACACAACACAACGCTGGTCACAACCAGTGGTGCTGGAGAGGACACAACACAACACTGGCTCACAACCAGTGGTGCTGGAGAGGACACAACACAACACCGGCCACAACCAGTGGTGCTGGAGAGGACACAACACAACCTGGCTCACAACCAGTGGTGCTGGAGAGGACACAACACAACACTGGCCACAACCAGTGGTGCTGGAGAGGACACAACACACACTGGCCACAACCAGTGGTGCTGGAGAGGACACAACACTGGCCACAACCAGTGGTGCTGGAGAGGGCACAACACAACACTGGCCACAACCAGTGGTGCTGGAGAGGACACAACACAACACTGAGTCACAACCAGTGGTGCTGGAGAGGACACAACACTGGCCACAACCAGTGGTGCTGGAGAGGACACAACACTCTCCACAACCAGTGGTGCATGGAGAGGACACAACACTGGCCACAACCAGTGGTGCTGGAGAGGACACAACACTGGGCCACAACCAGTGGTGCTGGAGAGGACACAACACCGGCCACAACCAGTGGTGCTGGAGAGGACACAACACTGGCCACAACCAGTGGTGCTGAGAGGACACAACACAACACACTGGCCACAACCAGTGGTGCTGGAGAGGACACAACACCGGCCACAACCAGTGGTGCTGGAGAGGACACAACACTGGCCACAACCAGTGGTGCTGGAGAGGGACACAACACCGGCCACAACCAGTGGTGCTGGAGAGGACACAACACCGGCCACAACCAGTGGTGCTGGAGAGGACACAACACTGGCCACAACCAGTGGTGCTGGAGAGGACACAACACTGGCCACAACCAGTGGTGCTGGAGAGGACACAACACCGGCCACAACCAGTGGTGCTGGAGAGGACACAACACCGGCCACAACCAGTGGTGCTGGAGAGGACACAACACTGGCCACAACCAGTGGTGCTGGAGAGGACACAACACGGCCACAACCAGTGGTGCTGGAGAGGACACAACACCGGCCACAACCAGTGGTGCAGGAGAGGACACAACACCGGCCACAACCAGTGGTGCAGGAGAGGACACAACACGGCCACAACCAGTGGTGCTGGAGAGGACACAACACCGGCCACAACCAGTGGTGCTGGAGAGGACACAACACCGGCCACAACCAGTGGTGCTGGAGAGGACACAACACCGGCCACAACCAGTGGTGCTGGAGAGGACACAACACTGGCCACAACCAGTGGTGCAGGAGAGGACACAACACAACACCGGCCACAACCAGTGGTGCTGGAGAGGACACAACACCGGCCACAACCAGTGGTGCTGGAGAGGACACAACACTGGCCACAACCAGTGGTGCAGGAGAGGACACAACACAACACCGGCCACAACCAGTGGTGCTGGAGAGGACACAACACCGGCCACAACCAGTGGTGCTGGAGAGGACACAACACTGGCCACAACCAGTGGTGCTGGAGAGGACACAACACAACACGGCCACAACCAGTGGTGCTGGAGAGGACACAACACCGGCCACAACCAGTGGTGCTGGAGAGGACACAACACCAGCCACAACCAGTGGTGCTGGAGAGGACACAACACCGGCCACAACCAGTGGTGCTGGAGAGGACACAACACAACACTGGCCACAACCAGTGGTGCTGGAGAGGACACAACACAACACTGGCCACAACCAGTGGTGCTGGAGAGGACACACACCGGCCACAACCAGTGGTGCTGGAGAGGACACAACACAACACTGGCCACAACCAGTGGTGCTGGAGAGGACACAACACCGGCCACAACCAGTGGTGCTGGAGAGGACACAACACCGGCCACAACCAGTGGTGCTGGAGAGGACACAACACCGGCCACAACCAGTGGTGCTGGAGAGGACACAACACAACACTGGCCACAACCAGTGGTGCAGGAGAGGACACAACACAACACTGGCCACAACCAGTGGTGCTGGAGAGGAAACAACACTGGCCACAACCAGTGGTGCAGGAGAGGACACAACACAACAGAGGCCACAACCAGTTGTGCTGGAGAGGACACAACACAACACCGGCCACAACCAGTGGTGCTGGAGAGGACACAACACAACACTGGCCACAACCAGTGGTGCTGGAGAGGACACACAACACTGGCCACAACCAGTGGTGCAGGAGAGGACACAACCGGCCACAACCAGTGGTGCTGGAGAGGACACAACACAACACCGGCCACAACCAGTGGTGCTGGAGAGGACACAACAACACTGGCCACAACCAGTGGTGCTGGAGAGGACACAACACAACACTGGCCACAACCAGTGGTGCTGGAGAGGACACAACACGGCCACAACCAGTGGTGCTGGAGAGGACACAACACTGGCCACAACCAGTGGTGCTGGAGAGGACACAACACAACACGGCCACAACCAGTGGTGCTGGAGAGGACACAACACAACACTGGCCACAACCAGTGGTGCTGGAGAGGACACAACACCGGCCACAACCAGTGGTGCTGGAGAGGACAACACAACACTGGCCACAACCAGTGGTGCTGGAGAGGACACAACACCGGCCACAACCAGTGGTGCTGGAGAGGACACAACACGGCCACAACCAGTGGTGCTGGAGAGGACACAACACAACACTGGCCACAACCAGTGGTGCTGGAGAGGACACAACAAAACTGGCCACAACCAGTGGTGCTGGAGAGGACACAACACCGGCCACAACCAGTGGTGCTGGAGAGGACACAACACAACACTGGCCACAACCAGTGGTGCTGGAGAGGACACAACACCGGCCACAACCAGTGGTGCTGGAGAGGACACAACACTGGCCACAACCAGTGGTGCTGGAGAGGACACAACACAACACCGGCCACAACCAGTGGTGCTGGAGAGGACACAACACGGCCACAACCAGTGGTGCTGGAGAGGACACAACACTGGCCACAACCAGTGGTGCTGGAGAGGACACAACACCGGCCACAACCAGTGGTGCTGGAGAGGACACAACACTGGCCACAACCAGTGGTGCTGGAGAGGACACAACACTGGCCACAACCAGTGGTGCTGGAGAGGACACAACACTGGCCACAACCAGTGGTGCTGGAGAGGACACAACACCGGCCACAACCAGTGGTGCTGGAGAGGACACAACACGGCCACAACCAGTGTGCTGGAGAGGACACAACACTGGCCACAACCAGTGGTGCTGGAGAGGACACAACACCGGCCACAACCAGTGGTGCTGGAGAGGACACAACACCGGCCACAACCAGTGGTGCTGGAGAGGACACAACACCGGCCACAACCAGTGGTGCTGGAGAGGACACAACACCGGCCACAACCAGTGGTGCTGGAGAGGACACAACACCGGCCACAACCAGTGGTGCTGGAGAGGACACAACACCGGCCACAACCAGTGGTGCTGGAGAGGACACAACACCGGCCACAACCAGTGGTGCTGGAGAGGACACAACACTGGCCACAACCAGTGGTGCTGGAGAGGACACAACACAACACCGGCCACAACCAGTGGTGCTGGAGAGGACACAACACCGGCCACAACCAGTGGTGCTGGAGAGGACACAACACTGGCCACAACCAGTGGTGCTGGAGAGGACACAACACAACACCGGCCACAACCAGTGGTGCTGGAGAGGACACAACACCGGCCACAACCAGTGGTGCTGGAGAGGACACAACACTGGCCACAACCAGTGGTGCTGGAGAGGACACAACACAACACCGCCACAACCAGTGGTGCTGGAGAGGACACAACACCGGCCACAACCAGTGGTGCTGGAGAGGACACAACACCGGCCACAACCAGTGGTGCTGGAGAGGACACAACCGGCCACAACCAGTGGTGCTGGAGAGGACACAACACAACACTGGCCACAACCAGTGGTGCTGGAGAGGACACAACACAACACTGGCCACAACCAGTGGTGCTGGAGAGGACACAACACCGGCCACAACCAGTGGTGCTGGAGAGGACACAACACAACACTGGCCACAACCAGTGGTGCTGGAGAGGACACAACACCGGCCACAACCAGTGGTGCTGGAGAGGACACAACACCGGCCACAACCAGTGGTGCTGGAGAGGACACAACACCGGCCACAACCAGTGGTGCTGGAGAGGACACAACACAACACTGGCCACAACCAGTGGTGCTGGAGAGGACACAACACAACACTGGCCACAACCAGTGGTGCTGGAGAGGACACAACACCGGCCACAACCAGTGGTGCTGGAGAGGACACAACACAACACTGGCCACAACCAGTGGTGCTGGAGAGGACACAAACACCGGCCACAACCAGTGGTGCTGGAGAGGACACAACACCGGCCACAACCAGTGGTGCTGGAGAGGACACAACACCGGCCACAACCAGTGGTGCTGGAGAGGACACAACACTGGCCACAACCAGTGGTGCTGGAGAGGACACAACACCGGCCACAACCAGTGGTGCTGGAGAGGACACAACACCGGCCACAACCAGTGGTGCTGGAGAGGACACAACACCGGCCACAACCAGTGGTGCTGGAGAGGACACAACACTGGCCACAACCAGTGGTGCTGGAGAGGACACAACACTGGCCACAACCAGTGGTGCTGGAGAGGACACAACACGGCCACAACCAGTGGTGCTGGAGAGGACACAACACCGGCCACAACCAGTGGTGCTGGAGAGGACACAACACCGGCCACAACCAGTGGTGCTGGAGAGGACACAACACTGGCCACAACCAGTGGTGCTGGAGAGGACACAACACTGGCCACAACCAGTGGTGCTGGAGAGGACACAACACTGGCCACAACCAGTGGTGCTGGAGAGGACACAACACCGGCCACAACCAGTGGTGCTGGAGAGGACACAACACTGGCCACAACCAGTGGTGCTGGAGAGGACACAACACCGGCCACAACCAGTGGTGCTGGAGAGGACACAACACGGCCACAACCAGTGGTGCTGGAGAGGACACAACACCGGCCACAACCAGTGGTGCTGGAGAGGACACAACACCGGCCACAACCAGTGGTGCTGGAGAGGACACAACACTGGCCACAACCAGTGGTGCTGGAGAGGACACAACACCGGCCACAACCAGTGGTGCTGGAGAGGACACAACACAACACTGGCCACAACCAGTGGTGCTGGAGAGGACACAACACCGGCCACAACCAGTGGTGCTGGAGAGGACACAACACAACACTGGCCACAACCAGTGGTGCTGGAGAGGACACAACACCGGCCACAACCAGTGGTGCTGGAGAGGACACAACACCGGCCACAACCAGTGGTGCTGGAGAGGACACAACACCGGCCACAACCAGTGGTGCTGGAGAGGACACAACACTGGCCACAACCAGTGGTGCTGGAGAGGACACAACACTGGCCACAACCAGTGGTGCTGGAGAGGACACAACACCGGCCACAACCAGTGGTGCTGGAGAGGACACAACACCGGCCACAACCAGTGGTGCTGGAGAGGACACAACACCGGCCACAACCAGTGGTGCTGGAGAGGACACAACACTGGCCACAACCAGTGGTGCTGGAGAGGACACAACACCGGCCACAACCAGTGGTGCTGGAGAGGACACAACACTGGCCACAACCAGTGGTGCTGGAGAGGACACAACACCGGCCACAACCAGTGGTGCTGGAGAGGACACAACACTGGCCACAACCAGTGGTGCTGGAGAGGACACAACACCGGCCACAACCAGTGGTGCAGGAGAGGACACAACACTGGCCACAACCAGTGGTGCTGGAGAGGACACAACACCGGCCACAACCAGTGGTGCTGGAGAGGACACAACACCGGCCACAACCAGTGGTGCTGGAGAGGACACAACACCGGCCACAACCAGTGGTGCTGGAGAGGACACAACACCGGCCACAACCAGTGGTGCTGGAGAGGACACAACACTGGCCACAACCAGTGGTGCAGGAGAGGACACACAACACTGGCCACAACCAGTGGTGCTGGAGAGGACAAAATGAGAAGCACTTTGTCCGAAATGGATGTAATTGAAGTCTCATTCCTCCCCTGAACTGTAAATTGAGCTGGAATAAAACGGAGAGAGAGAGGAGAGAGAGAGAGAGAGAGAGAGAGAGAGAGGGTGTACTCATCTAGTTGTACTTGCGGGGGTTGAGGTCAGGCTCTTTGGTCCCGCTTCTCAACTGTCAATCTACTGGTGTACAGGTTCTTGAGCCTATTGGGCTCTATCGTACCTACACTGAAACTGTGTATGGAGTCAGCCTCCACCACATCATTTCCTAATGCATTCCATTTACTTACTACTCTGACATTGAAAACGTTTTTTCTAATGTCTCTGTGGCTCATTTGGCTACACAACTTCCACCTATGAACCCTTGTGCATGTACCACCCGGTTAAATAATCCCCCTTGTCTACCCTATCAATTCCCCTGCGAATTTTGTATGTGGTGATCATGTCTCCCCGAGCTCTTCTGTTTTTCAGCGACGTGAGGTGGAGTTCACAAAGACTGTCCTCGTAACTCATGCCGCTTAGTTCTGGGCTACTAGCCTAGTGGCATACCTCTGAACTTTTGTCAAGCTCAAGCATCGTCTTGTGCTTGACAAGGTACGGGCTCCATGCTGGAGCAGCATACTCCAGGATTGGTCTTACATATGTGGTATACAAGATTCTGAATGATTCCTTACACAGGTTCCTGAAGGCTGTTCTGATGTTAGCCAGCCTCGCGTATGCCGCAGACGTTATTCTTTTTATGTGGGCTTCAGGAGACAGGTTTGGTGTGATATCAACTCCTAGATCTTTCTCTGTTTGTTTCATGAAGGACTTCATCTCCTATTCTGTATCCTGTGTCTGGCCTCCTATTTCCACTGCCTAGTTTCATTACCTTATATTTGCTCGGGTTGAATTTTAGTAGCCATTTGTTGGACTATTCATTCAGTCGGTCTAGGTCATCTTGTTGCCTCATAGTATCTTCCTCCGTCTTAATCCTTCTCATATTTTTGTATCATTAGCAAACAATAAGAGCAACGAGTCTGCACTAGTCTCTTGTGTGGTACTGTGTCAAAGGCTTTCTGGCAATCAAAAATATGCAGTCTGCCCAGCCCTATCTTTCTTGCCTGGTCTTAGAATTCAATTAATCTTGAGATGCATGACTTGCTATTCCTAAACCCATGCTGAGGTTGTGTTACAAAGTTCTTTCAGGTGTTCCACTAGCTTTTTTCGCACAATCTTCTCCATTAACTTGCATGGTATGCAAGTTAAGGACACTGGGCTGGAGTTCGGTGCCATCTGTCTATCCCTCTTCTTCTATATCGGAACTGCATTAGCCGTCTTCCAAATTTTTGGCAGTTCACTTGTTACCAGTGATTTGTTATACACTATGTAGAGTGGCAGGCACAGTGCTTCTGCTCCTTCCTTTAGTATTCATAGTGAGATTCCATCCGAGCCTATAGCCTTTGTCACATCCAACTCTGGCATATGCTTCCTTACCTCTTCACTGGTACTCCCTAATTCCTCTAGTAGGTTCCTGGTTAACTCCTTCCCTCTCTTACCTCTGGACCTTTCCTTGCTGTACTGTGAAAACCTCCTGGAATTTCTTTTTGAGTTCCTCGCACACCTCCTTGTCGTTTGTAGTGAATCTATGCCCCTATCCTCAGTTTCATACTGTTTCTTCACTTTCGTTTTCTCTTGATGTGGCTGTGCAGCAATTTAGGTTGCATCTTGGCCTACTTGATACTGTCATTTCGTATGCCTTTTCTATTGCCCTTCTGCCTCTCTTCTCACCCTGGTGTCTTCATTCCTGGCACTCTGGCATCTTTCTGCTCTCCAGTGTCCTGTTATTTCTATAGTTTCTCCACGCCCTTTTACTTTGCTGCTTAGCTAGCCAACATCTCTCATTAAACCATGGGTTTCTCATATGCATTTCGTTGTTTTCCTTTTGGAGCGGAACAAACTTGTCTGCTGCCTCCTACACTTCTGCGTGATGTAGTCCATCATGTCTTGGGCCGTCTTTCCTCTGAGCTCTGTTCCCATGTTATTTCTGGTAAGAATTTTCTTATCTCCTCATAGTTTTCCTTCCGGAATGCCAGTCTTTTCCTTTCTGGTCCGTTCCTTGAGCACATAAACTCTTCGACCAGATACTCAAACGTCAGTACACTGTGATGTCTCATTGCTATGGGACCTCGGAACCATTTCCCTTATGTCGGAGTCGTTCGGAGTGAAGTCCCCAAAGCCAGCAACAGGAGCGTGGTGACGCCACAAAACACCACCACAAAGCCAGCAACAGGAGCGTGGTGACGCCACAGAACACCACCACAAAGCCAGCAGCAGGAGCGTGGTGACGCCACAGAACACCACCACAAAGCCAGCAACAGGAGCGTGGTGACGCCACAGAACACCACCACAAAGCCAGCAACAGGAGCGTGGTGACGCCCACAGAAACACCCACCACCAAAGCCAGCAACAGGAGCGTGGTGACGCCACAGAACACCACCACAAAGCCAGCAACAGGAGCGTGGTGACGCCACAAAACAACACCACAAAGCCAGCAACAGGAGCGTGGTGACGCCACAACAACACCACCACAAAGCCAGCAACAGGAGCGTGGTGACGCCACAGAACACCACCACAAACCAGAAACAGGGCGGTGGTGACGCCACAGAAACACCACCACAAAGCCAGCAAAAGGAGCGTGGTGACGCCACAAAACCACCACCACAAAGCCAGCAACAGGAGCGTGGTGACGCCACAGAACACCACCACAAAGCCAGCCAACAGGAAGCGTGGTGACGCCACAGAACACCACCACAAAGCCAGCAACAGGAGCGTGGTGACGCCACAGAACACCACCACAACCCACAAAGCCAGCAACAGGAGCGTGGTGACGCCCCAGAACCACCACCACACAAAGCCAGCAAAAGGAGCGTGGTGACGCCACAGAACACCACCACAAAGCAGCAACAGGAGCGTGGCTGAAGCCACACAAACCACCACCACAAAGCCAGCAACAGGAGCGTGGTGACGCCACAAAACACCACCACAAAGCCAGCAACAGGAGCGTGGTGACGCCACAAAACACCACCACTAAGCCAGCCAACAGGAGCGTGGTGACGCCACCAAACACCACCACTAAGCCAGCAACAGGAGCGTGGTGACGCCACAGAA
>WNGS01000673.1:65918-99351 GCA_020271785.1 Procambarus virginalis | reverse complement strand
GAGCTGCTGTTTATTATTATAGTTTTCACAATACACTACTTGATTCTTAATCTCATATGTCGTTTATCTACTGGAAGCGAAATATGGATACAGTGCAAGGTATTCAGGTATTTTGTCCTTGGTAATAAGATAGGTTGCCATATCACACAGCGTGAGCTTAGAATTATCTTTAAATGGCTCAATTTTATTACAGTCCAAGTAATAGTGTTCGAGTGTGTGTCCCTATCTTTGTCCACACACTTTACACTTTACTTCATCTATATCCCTATACAAGCCGAACTGCCAGAGATACTTGTAGCCAAGTCTTATACGAGCTGTGACAACGTCTGTTAGTCTACTGACTTTGTTACGTGCCCCATACACATGTTTTACTTCACACATTTCATTGTGATAAACAATGAACCTGCTAGTTCCAGTTTGCACTGTTCTACTTTCTTCAAATTCATCCATAAGTCCAAGATAACTCAAGATTCCGTTCAATACTGTCACTATTCACAGCAACCTTAGAAAGGGCATCAACTTTATCATGTCCTGCAGGCCAATGTGAGAAGGAATCCACAACATTATTATATTTGTGTGCTTTACAAATCAAATTTACAATACCAAATGCTTTACAAATCAAGGGCACCTCAAATGTGGAATGACCTTCCCAATTATGTTAAAGACTGTACCTCTCCCAACCAGTTTAAGATAAAAACTAATTACTACCTAATTAACTCCATGTAACCTACCTCACCCCCCAAATGTCAACCCCTGTCTACTACTTTAAACAATGCTCTTTGTTGACAAAATTGTATTTTTGTTTTTTTCTGCCATGTCCCCCCCCCCCCCTCTTTTTTATTTTTTCTTATTTTTTCTCAACACAATTATACTTTAATCTCAATTAGTATTAAGTTTTAGTCTTAGTGTTTTTCCTGCCCGAAATGTTTTGCGTAATAGTGGCTTTAGGCATTGTATGTACTAGCTCTATCTGTAAATCCATTAACTTTTTGTATCTCACCTTGTATGTATGTACTTACATGAATAAATATTTGTATTTTTTGTATTTTGTATTTACCCTCTTGCTAAGTAGGCTTATATATCTATGTCTGGCTTCTGAGACAAGAACGTTATTACTTGATTGCAAACTGTTTATTGCTAGTAGTGAGGAAAGGGAGTCAGAAATAATTAAGCGGTCTCTTCAGTGTTGTCAATAATTTAGTGCTACCAATATTGCTACCAACTCAGCTTGCATTGTGGATACCCAGTTATTAATTTTCCCCTGAGAATTTTGTTGTGGTTATCATGTCTCCCCTTACTCTTCTGTCTTCCACGGTTGTGAGGTTTAGCTCCCTCCGTACCATCATGCTGGACAACACCCATGTGAGATGGCATCCATACAAATAAGACTGTGTATTACCTATGCTCTATGGATCTATATGACTATAATGAAAGTCATAACTTTACTAGTATTTGTTTTGCATGTTGGGTTTCCATGTGCCTGATTACAATGATATTTGCAATGTATTTTTTGAAAGGTTATGCAGGAAATTAATATGTATATCGTATAGCCTATTGGATACAACTATTTTTAACATTTGGTTAATTATTGGTGCCACACCTCACCTTCTATCACCAGCCAGGGTGATCATGGCCTCCCTCAGTGCTGGCACTGTGACGTCAGCAGCTGGCACCACCACCGCTAACCCTAGTAGTAGAAAATCAGACGGAAAGACAAATTTAATTAGTCCTAGGTAGTCTGATACATTTTCTAAAATATAAAATTTATATAACTATCAAATAACTGAAGTGAAATAAGTTTGCATATTTCAAACTCCAATAATTATTCATGATAAAAATTATATAAATTTGGAATTTTAATGAATCAATTTAAGTCATATTCAAGTGTTCAAGTTCAAGTACATTTATCAAGACAATAAATTACATCTCAAAATGATAGAGTATCTTAGGCCATTTCAATCCTCCTCTACTTCAGGTCCTGAAGGGACTCATAAATCCATACAGACATAAATTATTTTTACATTACACATTAAAACAGCGAACACAGAACTTAGTACAAACTGGAGTTTAGTGTTGCACTCTTGGAACAAAGTGCTTGTTCCTCCTAAGTATTCTCTTTATCATATCATTATCACACATCCAAACAATTTGATGTTGTACACTATTGATTTTCACATATATTCTCATGTCAGTATAGACACAATTATTATCTATGTACATTCTCATATATATAGAGAATAATTGCATAATTCTGTAACTTTTTCAAGTAATGGGACCCATAGCACAGTGGTCTATGTGCTTGGCTCGCAACTGAGGCCAATATAGAGTGACCCTAAAGACATCATTCCCAAAACAGGCCGATATCTGCCTCCTCCCATTCATTTGATTGATTGTTGCCGCCGAAGGCGGCTAGTTTATTGTGCACCCCATACTCATCCTGTGAGCGGTAGCGCAAAAGCATTACAGAGGGCACAAAAGGTCTTTATCAGACCTCATCTTAGATTATTACATAAACAATTTCATCTATCCTTCACACCTTATAGTTACAATGTCAGCTAGTTACAGAGAAAGTGCTATTTCAAGAGCTACATATTTACAGTAAGTCATCATACATTAATGGTAGGTCTTATCGCTAATACATAATAGTTTGACCAATGGGGACATTACAGAGTCATAGGGGAGCTTCTGTTTCTTGTTAGTCTTCAAAATACACTACTTGTTTCTGAATCTCGTATGTCGTTCATCTACTGGAAGCGAAATGTGGATACAGTGCAAGTATTTCAGGTAATTTTCCCATGGTAATAAGATAGGTTGCCATATCATACAGAGTGAGTTAGATCTATCTCTAAATGGCTCAATTTTACTACAATCCAAGATATAGTGTTCTAGTGTGTGTCCCTGTCTTTGTCCACACACTTTACACTTTACTTCATCTAGATCCCTATACAAGCCGAACTGCCAGAGATACTTGTAGCCAAGTCTTATACGAGCTGTGACAACATCTGTTAGTCTACTGACTTTGTTACTTGCCCCATACACATGTTTTACTTCACACATTTCAATGTGATGAACAATGGACCTGCTAATTCCAGTTTGCACAGTTCTACTTTCTTCAAATCCATCCAGGAGTTCTCGTCTAATGACACTTTTAAGGGACCTATTTGATAACTCAAGATTCCGTTCAACACTGTCTTTATTTACTGCAGCCTTAGCAAGGGCGTCAACTTTGTCATGTTCCTGCAGGCCAATGTGAGAAGGAATCCACAACATTTTTATATTTACCCTCTTGCTAAGTATTCTTATATATCTACGTCTAGCTTCCAAGACAAGCACGTTATTACTTGATTGCAAACTGTTTATTGCTCGTAGTGAGGAAAGGGAGTCAGAAATAATTAAGCTGTCTACTTCAGTGTTGTCAATAATTTCGAGTGCTACCAGTATCGCTACCAACTCGGCTTGCATAGTGGACGCCCAGTTACTAATTCGGATATTCCTTTCAATTGTGCTGCCATCGGGCTGATGAGCAATAACAGCACTTCCTGCCCTCCCTGTAGCTGTATTGAGTGATCCGTCAGTGTATATTGTCTGTGCAATGTTGTTTTCAGCTTGTATATTGTGAATGTGTTCTATGGTGCTTAATTTAGCAGCAAGCTGAGCATGAGGGTTGTTTGTGATTAGTTTCTTGGTGGGGTATGCAGGGGTCAGGATGTCAAAAGGTACTATCTGCCAGGGTGGAAGGAAGTGCTGAACTCTTTCATCTGTATATACATCATGCAGTCCCATCATTTTAATATGAGTGGCTGTTCTTTGAATCCACTTAGACTCGCTAGTTCCATTTCGTATGTGTTCTAACAGAGCAACTGACACAATGTTGTTTTTGTTATCACGCAGAAGCTTTAGTCCCATCATAAGATTAATTTCAAATATTCTATCTCTAATGCTAAGTATATTTAATTCTTTCCGCATGTTGAGAACTTTGGTAGTTATTGGACAGCCAAGTATAATTCTGAGTGCTTCATTTTGCATTTTTTCAAGTCTATCAATACTTTTGCCATTTTGCAGGACCAAAGCTGGTGCATGATAGTCTATCAGAGACCTTATGTACGCTAAATACATCATTCTTGCTATTCTAATATTAACACCATATTTCGGGCTGTACCCCACTACAGTTCTGAGAGCCTTGAGTCTGTCTCTACATTGTTGATGTAACTTATTGACTGCAGTTGAGGTACAAGGGACATAGACTCCAAGGTATTTGAAAGAAGAGACATAGTCTATTGGTATATTATCTATCTTGAGTTTTCGTGGTCCACTTTTGCGGTTGCCAATTTGTCTGTTAAATACCTTAGTTTTAGCAGCGTTGATTACAAGACCAAGGCTCTGACACGCTGTATGTATACAATTTAAGACTGTTTGCATTTCACGGTGGGTTTTAGTATGTACAAGGATGTCATCTGCATAGCTGATAGTGATGTTTGCCGGACTAGCTGGAATTGATTTTAGTAAAGCATTAATTAGAACATTAAACAAGGTAGGACTGAGTACTCCTCCTTGTGGGGTGCCTAGTTGCATTACTTTAGTTTCACTCTTGTAGCCTTGGAACAGTGCAGAGGACTTCCGGTTGGTAAGATAGCCTCGTATCCATTGTAATAAATGTCCCCCTATATCCATTCTCGCTAATTCGTACATAATCACTTCCCTATTAGCAATATCAAAGGCATTTTTTAAATCAAGAAATGTTGTGTACTTGTGCCTTTTATCTCCATGAACAGTGAGAAAGGTTGTGATACAATTGTGTACACTTTTACCATGTGTGAAACCATTGATATCAGGTGACATGTGCTCTTTAACTCTATACAATAATCTATTAAGCACCATTCTCTCAAAGGTTTTGCACATGCAACTGGTCAGTGAGATGGGACGGAAAGCATCAGGTTGGCCAGGCTTCGGTACAGGTACCGTAAGACTGGTGGTCCATGATACTGGCAACTGCCCAGTGACATAACTGGCATTAAACAATTCTAATAATGGGTTACCGGGTACACGATGTAGGAGTCTTAGAATATCATAGGTGATACCGTCCTCACCAGGAGCAGTGCTACTGCCCCTGGAGAGGGCTGCATCCAATTCATAATCTGTATATGGAACATCACATTCATCATGTTGCTTGCTCAACATGAAATTTATGAGAGAATTTCTGTCTGTGGACCTCTCCCGCAATTTCTCCCTAGTGCTAGCTGGTAGCATTCCAAGGCTGGAAACCTGAGCCCATTTTGCAATTAACTGATTAGCTTTCTGTTGCGGGTTTGGGTGTGAAACTTGTCTGCTATTTTTACCAATAATTTTGTTTATGCCTTTCCAGGCTTTGCCCAGGGGAGTATGCAGGTTAAGTCCACTAACAAAACCCTCCCATTCATTTTGTCTCAGTTCAGTCATTCTCTCCCTCGCCGCTGCAAGCGCGGCCTGAAACAGTTTTAACATTTGAGGAGTTCTAAGGCTCTTATATGCTTTACCTGTCTGTCTAGCAATTGATTTAAGCTCTTTCAGTTTAGCATCATCATAGTACTGGTTGTGTCTGACCTGTTTCCCAGTACGTCTTTTTGTTTGGTGCGTCTCACTATTTTTGATGGCCTCATAGGTTTTATTTACGAGGTCATCATAAAACTGTTGTACATTCTCAGGCTCATAATTGTTATACCAATGTTCTATGCTGTCTATAAAGAATTTTTCTTGCTCTTTCCTTACTGTTAGCCTGCGTCTACTCAGCTTAGTGCCAGGTAGATCAACATTAGCCACGTGTATGTTAGCTGTTATGGCTAAATGGTCAGACCATCATCTTGTTCCCATTGTTCCTATAGTAGGATCAGGAAACCTGTTCCTATAGTGGGATCAGGAAACCTGTTCCCATGGTAGAGCGACGGTCTCCCTTCATGCAGTTCGTCGTTCAATCCCCGACTGTTCACGTCCAACACACTCACCAAGTCCAACACACTCACCCAGTCCAAGACTTACCCAAGTCCTTGAGAGCGGCAGCAGCCATCGTCTGGTCGGTGGTGACGGGTATACATAGGACAGGAGAACCAAAATAGACGGCAGCCATGGCATCCGTCTCCCCGCAGGTGGAGACCAGGAGACGGTGGCGGGGGTGATCTGGAAGACAGAGGGGGAGGGTGAGGGGTGCTGGTAGAAGCTAAACAAGTGGATAGATTTAGATAAGACAAGTGACTCCTTCAAGACATGAGGACAGGTAGAATAAAGAACTAGAAAAGTATAAAGAAGAAAAGCAAGATGTATGCGCAAGTTGTAAAAGACAAAGAGACAATCAAGGAAGTGTGTTTGAAAGTCAAAACCAGAAATGACAAACAAGAAGCAGAAATAAGAACAACAGTTAGGAAAGAAATGGTAACAATAGTAAAACTAGCACAAAACACTGCAGATAGAAGCAAGTCCATAATTTTTTTTTTGATGTTTAGAAAAGGAAATATCATCTAGGGTGGACAGAGCAGCAGAAGAGATGAAAATCATAGAAAAAATAGTAGGATTAGAAAAAGGCCTAAATTCAAAGGAAAATGTCAGGGATTTAAGGAGGATAGGAAAATATAAGAAAGACAAGAACTGCCCCTTACGGGTGACATTTAATGGAGTGAAACACATGATGGAAGTGCTTAGAAATGCCAGAAAATTGCAATGTTATGAGGATAGCAAACTTTGGTCAATAAGACAAGACCTCTCAAAGGAAGAAAGAGAAAAGCTGAAAATGAACCTCACTGAAGCAAAACATGTAAATGGGAATAGAAATGAGGAAGAAAGAAATTATTTTTTCTATAAAGAGTTAGGGACTGGAAAACTAGTGAAATAGTACATAAATAACAAAGCAACAAAGGCATTCGAGGAAGGGGGGGGGGGAGTAAAGAACAAAGGGAAAGGGAACATGTTCCTGAAATTGTAAATATCAACATAGATGGAGTGAGATAAAATATATTAGAGATGAAAGATATAATTCAGCTTAAGGTCCCAGATATTGTCGCATTAACAGAGATGAAACTTGAAGAAAATATTTTAAATGAGGTCGTATTCCCAAGGGAGAAGGAGTGGCTGTCCTGGTAAAAGAACACCTGAAGGTAAGAGAGTTAATACTTGACAATCCTCTAGAGAAATTACCATAATGACATTGCAGGTCTGGAATCAGGATGACAAACTGAAAATTGTAAATGCCTACAGCCTACCAGCAAGCAACACATGGACTAAGAAAGTACTGGATGACAAACGAAAGGGCCTCATAATGGTCATGAGAGAGAGTTTATAGTACAAGCAGATAAATATAAATCACGATTGTTGGTACTGGGGGACTTCAGCTTTAAGGCAATAGACTGGGAGGCCTACGAGGCAGGAACGGAGTACATTTGGACAGGCAGATTTGTAAAACTCATCTTGGAGACATTCATGTGTCAACACGTCAAGCAGGCCACAAGAATGAGGGAAGGGGATGTTCCGTCAGTACTGGATTTAATATTCACCAGGAAAGAAAAAGCGAGTTTTGATATCTAGTACCTTCCTCCCTTGGATAAAAGTGATCATGTACTGTTGGACATTCAATATTCTTTGAGATATTATCTAGAAAAAACTGGGGACATTGAAACAGTTGTTAAACTCGATTTCATGAGAGGACATTACGGGGGAACTCAGAAAAAAATTTAATTAGTGTAATTGACAGACTTGTGCTAGGCAAGGAAGCTAATAAGATGTATACCAAATTTTGCAAAATATACGATGAAGGCACAACAAAACATTCATACCAAAACAGAGATGCAGGACCAGAAAACAGGACTGCTTCAACAGAAATTGCGAGAGGGCCAGAGCCCAAAAGACACAAAAATGGAATCAATATGGGAAGAGGCCAAACCCCCAAACCAGTGATACAAAGATGCGAGAAACAACTACATGGCAGAGAGGAGAGAGGTGGAAAGACATTTTGAAAAAGGGATAGCAGACAAATGTAAAACAGAACCAGGCCTATACTATAAATTCATAAACAACAAATTGCAAATAAAGGATAATATTCAAGGTTGAAAATGTGAAACAGATTCACGGAAAATGAAATGAAATGTGTGAAGCATAAAGGAAAAGTTCCAAAATGTGTTTGTAAAAACTGAAATCTTCAGGAATCAGACACAAAAAGAATCCAGAGAAAACATAGAGGTATCTAGAGACACAGTGGAGAAAATGCTCAAGAACTAAGTAAGAACAAAGCAGTGGGCCAGATGGAGTTTCACTATGGTTCTGAGTGAATGTGCACCCGAACTCGGCATTCCACTTCAAATGATTTTTCAAGAATTCCTGTTNAAAATAAAACATGGCACAATGTACATGGCACAATAACATTTCAAACCAGAAACAGAAAAAAAATAAACCAAAAATTTCCGCACAAAAACCCCTCACGCAAGAGAGCAAACAGCATAGCCAGAAGGGCACATAATACAACAATCAAAGAAACAGAATTCATGAAAAGGTATAGCCTAAATTACAAGAAACAGGGACATTTAGAAAACAAAGACGACATCGGCCTGAAGGGCACACAATAAACATCACATAACAGACCAAAGTCCAAGACACACTCGATACACACAGCAAGCACACGGACTATCAAGACTGCGCATACTTTTCCGGCCACTCCGCTGCCGGGAAAAGAATACAATACGCATCCCACAGCACCAGGAATTCGTCCAAAATAGGGGGACTAAGGGTCGTCCGAGGATCGGGCATCGAAATCGGCACACCCTCAACAAATACCTGATCCCCTGGAACCCAGACAGTCGAGGGGCACCACGGAACAGGCAGCACTCGGTCATGAAAGCGAATATTTATAGGGTTGGTCTTCGAATCATACGCCACGCCGTTGGCCAAGATGAACGGGACGGGCTTCCTCTTACAGGCGCGGGCAACGGGCAGCGCACTTGTAACCTCGGCAGCCCCACAGGGCTCCGCAGCAACCATCGGACTGGACACCTGCAGGGGCTCCCCTCGCCGAACATCCTTCTTTAGTACCAACACTAGGTCCCGGCCTGCACCAGCACCTCCCTCACCAACATCCGGAGGAGCAACCACCCCCCACTGCGGGGAACCGCCGACAGAAGACACAGGAGGTGAATCATACACACAATCCTTGGCATCAGCAGGTACATGGACGTCAGCGTCCACCACCTCAACTCCCGAAAACCCATCGGCGTCGAAACCCTCCACATCAGCCCATGCAGTAGAAGAACGCCTGGACCGCTTGGGCACCGGGCGCACATCCTCAGAGCCGGAGGCGGACCCAGAACCACGGGCATCACAAGCCGCGCGGACCAACGCCTGTCTCATGACTGCAGCAGCCTCAACCGCAGGGGGAACCGGACCACACACAACCGGGGACCCCACAGGCACTTCAGCACCCAGCACAGCCGTGATCCGAGGCGATGAGGCAGGGCCAGGCGCAGCATCTGAAGACAGGTGAACAGGCGGTGAGGAGGGCGCAGCATACAGGCCCACTGGAGCAGCAGGGACAGGAGCAGGAGGATCCACCGATAGCATCGCAACAGCCTGAGGATGGCCGGCGACATCCGGGGGAACGTCAGGGGACGCCGGGGGAGCCGCAACAACGAGCTGGTCGGTCCCCGCATCCCCGGAGTCCTCGTCCAGGGGAAGCGGAGGGAAATCTTCTTCCCTAAAGAGGTTGACAGGGGCAACCGGAGCCGCCTCGCACCCGGCAGCCTGATGCCCCATCAAGCCACACCGGAAACAGGTCCGAGGCTGTCGGGCATAGTACACCCGGATGTAGTACCCCAGAAGCCGGACCGAAGATGGAATATCCGACCGCAGGCGCATCCCCAAGGTGCGAATGTTTGTCCGCCTCCCGGCATACCTCCCAGAGGATATCGTGTTGACCCTCACACTGATGACTGGCCCAAACCGCTGGAAGTAACGCCGCAGAAGATCCTCGGGAAACTCCAGGGGCGCCCCATGCAAACTGACATAGGTCAGCGCACCACTCCGGTCTGATATGGAGACTGAGCCGGCACCCCCCGGCAACGACAACGAGCGTCCCTCGTAACGACCGAGGAAATCACGGTACACCTCCTCCGTCACCAGCTTGATGACAACACGATGTGCAGTCACAAGCTCAATCCCGTCGACGTCCAGCACAGGGACATGAAGCAAGTCGCACAGAACCACTGCTACTTCCGGATATCCAGCACGCCCAGAGAACTCCAGGCCCACGGAGTTCACGCGCTTAATCGATGGAAGGGGACCACCCATGGTAAGCCCAACACCTCACCGCCTTGTTACTTGGTACCTCGTTGAGAGCAGCGAGCGCCAGTCAAGTTTAGTGATTATTGTTCACCGTGAAGCCGTGACAATATTGATTGCAAGCTTGCGTCACCAGTGGGCACCACTTTGTTCAGTTAGTGTCATTGTTCAGTCAGCGACGACGGGAAGGATCCCGTGGGTCCATCAGGCTGTTGATTAGCTGTTCTTGAATGTGCCACTGGGGTGACAGTAAAGTAACGTCAATTCACTGTGTAGTAGTTCTAGTTTATTTTGTGAATAAATTGTTTGTTATAGAAAACGGTCGTTTACGTCAAACCTTCCAATATTACTGCCCCACATTTCATGTTCTGCAACGCTTTGCCTGCTTATGTTCATATCAAGTCTGTATCTAAAGCTCGAGTCCATTGCACAGCACCACACTTCTATAAATACGAAGTGAGAATCCGTCGGCTACCCTTTATTAGTTGTCAACTAGGAGGAGCCAGCGACCTAAGTGACAGGTGTTACCCGGGTGGTTTCGCCTGGCGGTTTGCTCCCGCGGTCCTATGATCTTAGGCTTTAAGATTAAATATCTGCCACTGGCAGCTCTTGCTGTTTAAGGTCTGCCTCTCTTGCGAGGTAGTTACGATTAACGTAACATCCATAGGACTTACTTTCTTTTGATAATTGTCAAAGAAAAAAAAATCTCACACATACACCTCCACCATCTCTTTAGTATAGCCATTTGGGAATTTGACATAGACATGTCTACCTGTCTCAGATCCTGGCTGTACTAGGCTCTTTCTTACCATGTGAGTAGTGGCGCCTTTGTCACGGAAGATTTTCGCCGATTTTCCGTTAACATTTCCGTCCACCACCTCAAGGGTCCAAGCTAGTGGATCCTTTCCAACGTTGGGATGTTTCTTACCACTTGAGCTCACACCTGCTATGTAACCTGATTTCGGTTTTACCTTGCAATCAGCTGCACGATGACCTGGCTTACCACAGGTGTAGCACTTGTGCACCTGCTTGTTGGAGGAGTTTCCCTGCTCCCCCGACACACCAGTCTTAAGCTTAGCTCTATCGCCAATACCTGTAGCATGATGCTTCTCGTGCGGCTTCACCCCTTTCACCTGTCTCCTGGTCCCAGCCCACAGATCAGCTTGCTTGGCCATAGACAGATTTGACACAATTTCTTGCTCTTTGAGCTTGACACGCAGAGACGATTCGCATGCTTCTAAGAACTGTTCACGAATCATCAGTTGATAGAACTCCATGCTCCCAGGAGCAGTCTCCATGAGTTCACAGTAACGGTTTAGACTCGATTCTAACCGCTGTAACATTAGCACATATGTCTCACCTTTTTGCAATTGAGCCCTACGGAAATTCTCTAGCATCCGGTCTGCAGTGATGCCAAAACCGTTCGGCAGCGCTGTTGTCAATGCCTCGTAATCTCCGCGCTGGTGCGGACCCAGACTGTGGTAGATAGTTAATGCTCTACCCTTTAACAATGCACTAAGAGCGAGTGCCCACTTTGATCTTTCCCACCCGCAATCAGCGGCGTGACCTTCGAAACGCTTGATGTATGCATCCATCGAGTCGTCCCTCTCATCAAAGTTAGCTAGTTTAGGTAGTTTGACAGTCTTACCTTGTTCAACGTTAGTCTCCGTTGAACGACCACTTGTCTGGTCATCCTGCCTTACTTGCAACTGCATGCGAGCTATGCGTTCAGTACTTTCTCGGTTCTGCTGATCAGTCCAGCGTTTGTTTTCTCTCTCTTGCTGATCAGTCCACAGTTTACTTTCTCTGTCCTGCTGATCAGTCCAGAGTTTCATAGCTTGCTCTGCTACTTTATTCCCTTCGAATCCCAACTCCCTAACTTGGTTACGGTATTCCTCTAAGGTGAATAACTGCGAGCCTGTAATACCTACTCTTTGAGTTGGTGTCGTCCACAAGGACCTTTTGGGCCGAGATTCTTCCCCATAGAATCCCCCCAACGAAGTATTGCAAGGGCTAGATTCCCGCGTGACTCCGTTTTCTTCCGCAGCGCGCGTGATACTGGTGACATCATTCTCGGTGACGTCACCCACAGGGGTCTCTACCTCCAAGTTGTCTCTCACTGGGGTTTCTCCCACTGTGTTATCTCTCACTGGGGTCTCACCACCGATAGCTTCATCCAGTGTGATGAGACTCGTGCACGCCACCTCAGCACTACCCTGCATGTGTGCTTGTAGCATCACCTCTTCCACGGCCCTCATGTGCTGTTCCACTCGTTCCTTACACTCTAGCTCAGTAAGAGTATCATAGTTGTCAGGTCTACGAGCGGTCAAGGCCAAGTGAAGATGCAGGTAGCGCTGTTTGTACATTCCACACTCAGACATACTGGTGGTGTGTGTACCTAACAGGGTGTTAAACATCCTCTGAATACTGCTCGTCACTTTTGAATTTTCAGGGAAAATTTAAGTGCGAAATTTTACTGTACAACCTAGCTCATAGGTTCCAACTAAGCCTAACACGTTGGGCGCCAGATGTGGAATGTTTTCTTTTTTTTGTTGTCACGACTGCAATGCGTACGTCGCCAATGTACATGTGGCAGACGCTTCGCGAAGCTGTCGGAATTAGCAAAATAGAAAATACGAGAGCAACCGTACAGGGCCTGGGAGCAAGGTCGAGTTAGAGTCCTTGTGGGTCTCTTCTCAGACTAGCCTCACCTGGTCCTGCTCCACGTTGGTCGTTGGAATCTCCTCAATGATGTAACACTTTAAGGGACTCCTAGGGTCCTCATCAAATTTATAGTTTAGTGACTTACAGGCAACTCGGTGTTGAAGACACCTAGAGCTGAAGGCTTGAGTAATATTGGCAGTATTCAGAAGTGGTTCAACGGAAACACCGCATAAAGCTTAACAGTAGTTTATTTACTAACTTAACCACTAATACACAGGGTGCTTGATTTACTTTTGATTGGCGTCAGCAAAGCTATGGTTGCATTAGCGAGACTCTTGACGTCTGGCTAATCGACTCGTATCCACTCGTGGAGAAACACCTAACTTAACACAGTTGACAGCCAATCATTAACACGGCAACCTAACTGCCGGTATGCAAAGGGATCACAAGAGTTCCAACCGGATACTCGGTAATGATGATATGCAATAAACACAATAATAATCACACAATAACTAAATGTGTGGTGTATGTGAAGCTCACATCCACAGACGAGTGAAATGCTGTGATACCACACAGATAAACACGCATTCACCGTCGATTCACCTATAACCTGCGACAGGTATAAGAAGGTGAGAACTGTGGTTGATCCCTCAGATCAACACAGACACAATAAAACAATGACAAGATCTTGTACTTACAGATAAGGTACCTTTCCTTACGCACTCACTCAGACTCGTTTATACAAGCACTCGTAGGTGGCCTGATAGCTGGTTTCGCTCGTAGACACGAAGGGTACTCGCAGTATCTTGAGATGATTTCGTGAGTAAAGCGTGCTGTATGCTTAACAGACAGACACACGCGCACACACTGGCACTGACGGTGCGTGAGGTGGTGACGTCACGTAGGAGTGAGGGCGGCGGCGGGCGCTCGAGGTACACGCTCAGGATGAGTGGCGGTACCATGCACTACACTGTACACTGTGGTAATGTCACACACAGATTACTTAGGCGGCGGCACTGCCTTAGTTCACTCTAGGTCACTCACGACGATCTTTGTCACCAGGGGTTACCTGATACCAGTCTGTTTCGCTCTGGAGATTTGTCACTTTAGGCTTCTAAACAATATATTCGCACTCGTGATTCTGGCGAGTGTGTGGTATATCGCAAAGACGCTGAGTTAACTTGACGGTGAGGGATAGACGGTGATCAGTCTATTGGCCGGTAGAACAGAACACGTCCTCTTCGTATGGTCTCTCTCACGTGAATGAGTTTGCAAGGGTGCCGGGCATCTCGTGGCACACAACACAAAAGGAGTTACAATTGACCAATAGCATTGCAGCAAATGAGCGGGAACCAATCATATTAGCTCGTTCGATGAGCAGTAGCAGGAGTGACGTCATGAACACGTCATAGCTGTTATTCAGCATCGCGCCGGTTGACCCCAGAGGTCAGACGCTGCTGGCGCCTTCCCCTCTGTCTCAGCGGGCACCAGCCATGTACTCACTGACCCTTTGGTAGCAAGTATACTTAGCTCCCTGTATCTACTTCCTGCCTAGACATACGGCGGCCTACGTATTTTAACAGTGTTCCTGGTTAAGTGGGCATTCTGGAGATACCCAACATGCCAGAAAACTATCCAGGATTAAGGGAAATAGGCTTTGTGCACGAAGATCAGTGCACTGTGCACTGCAATGAGCCATTCAAGTCAACTGTGGGAGGATCTTGGGAGGCATACTTCCACAGTGCATTTAAAGCCCAAAAGCCTGGCGAGAAAGTGAGAGCGTGTTACCCGGGAGTGCTCAAGAGCAATAAACTGTGTATGAAGTCTGCCTACACCACGTCACTACTTAATGCATTCCATTTGTTAACTGCTCTGACACTGAAAAAAAATTATAATGTCTCTGTGGCTCAAATTTTGCACTAAGTTTCTAGCTGTGTTTCCTTGTTCGTGTCTCGCTGTGCTAAAGAGTTTGTCTTTGTCCACCCTGTCAATTCCCCTGAGAATTTTGTAGGTGGTTATGGTGTGTCATCTTACTGTTCTGTTTTCCAGGGACGTGATGTTCAGCTTCTTTAGCTTTTCCTCGTCGCTCATACCTCACAGTTCCGGGACGAGTCGGGTGGTATACCGCTGAATCTTCTCGAACTTTGTCTTGTGTTTAACTAGGTATGGACTCCAGGCTGGAGCTGCATATTCTAGAATATGTCTGACATAAGTGATATACAGGGTCCTGAACAATTCTTTACACAAGTTTCTGAAGGCAGTTCTAATGTTGGCCAACCTAGCATATGCTGCTGATGATATATTTTGATGTGGGCCTCTGGGGACAGGTTCGGTGTGATATCAACCCCCAGATCTTTCTCTCTATTTGACTCTTGCAAGAATTCACCACCTAGATGGTACCTTGTGTTTACCGTTCTGCTCCCTTTGTCAAATTTCATTACTTTACACTTTCCTGAGTTGAACTTTAGTAGCCATTTTGTAGACCATTCCTCCAGTTTGTCCGGGGTCGTCCTGTCTGCCTTCATCTGTCTTGATTCTTCTCATAATGTTTATATCATCAGCAAATATTGAGAGGAATGAAGCTATACCCTCTGGAAGATCGTTTACTTGTATTAGAAACAGGATGTGTCCAAGTACAGAGCCCTCTGGGACTCCACTGGTGACATCTCGCCACTCACAGTTACTCGCTGTTTCCTGTTACTTAGATACTCCCTTATCCACTGGAGCACCTTACCTTTTACTCCTGCCTGTTGCTCCAACTTTTGTAATAGCCTTTTATGAGATACTGTGTCGACGGCTTTCTGACAGTCCCAAAAAATGCAATCTGCCCACCCTTCTCTTTCTTGCCTAAGTTTTGTTGCTTGGTTATAGAATGCTATTAAATCTGTGAGGTACGATTTACTATCTCTTAACCCAAGCTTGGGGTGTGTTACAAAGCTATTTCCCTCCAGATACTATTCGAGCCTTTTCCTCACGATCTTCTCCATCACCTTGCATGGTATACAAATTAGTGAAGCTGGCCTGTAGTTCAGTGCCTCTTGCCTGTCACCCTTTTTGTATATTGGGACTACATTAGCTTCCAGCATTGTTTCCAGCTTTCTGGTAGGTCTCCTGTTTCCAGTGACCTGTTATACACCATACAAAGTGGCACACTTAGTGTTTCTGCACCTTTTTTTAGTATCTATGGTGAGATTCTGCAACCCGTCCTCGCAAATTTAATAAGTCAATATTGACTTATTAGTTGCGTGCATAGGTGACATACTTAACATAATAGTTTCCCTTGAAAATCTTCATATAAAACACCGACCTTACCTAACCTTGTTAGTATGTTAAAATAAGCATCTTATAGCTTCGTAATTACAATTGTTACCTAACCTATTATAGGTATAGGTTAGGTAATAATTGTAATAAAAAATTGTAATAAATAATAAATAAATAATAAATTGTAAAATAATTGTTAGTGCACAACTCACAACCCGTTCTCACACAAGACAGCACATATGGCGAGTGTGCTGTCGAGTGAGACTTAATGCTTAAAGTCCATATGTTGAATGTGATTTAGTACATATGTGGTATATTCCGAGTTAGTTTTTTTACCAAGGCCCAAACTCTTCATCACGTACCAATTTACGTCTCACAGTACCCGTCCATCAACGTAGATAGCAGAATAGTCGTGATTGGTTCACATATAATGAAAATTGTAGTTTTCAGGTCCCACATGGGTTGTGAAATTTACCTACTATTGTCCATGCTCTTAGAATATTTCAAATCAGCTACATCCTATTGAAGGCTCGTAGTTTTGTTTTGAGAAATATTAGTTGTTCTTAGTAAATTATAATAAGCACTATAAATTATTACATAGAATTACAGTGCTTCACCAATCAATATAATATACAATAGTTTGTGCCTTAAAAATATTTAAAGAATGTTCTGTAGGAACGCTAACAGAAAACGATGTTATGTTTTCTATGGGGTAAACTACTGCAAATGGTGTGGTGTCTACTATATATCAACAACTATAGGATGCGTATAGGGTCCACTAAAACCTGTTAGGTGGGTAAGGGGTCCAATACCACCCGCAGGATGGGTATGTGGGTCACATCCACCCACAGGATGGGTATGGGGATCATCCATCCACCCACATCCACCCACAGGAAGGGTATGGGGTCCAATACCATCCACTGGATGTGTATGGCGTCCACTACCACCGACAGGATGTGCATGGGGCTCACAACCACCCACAGGATGGGTATGGGGTCCAATACCACTCACAGGATGAGTATGGCGTCCACTGTCACCCACTGGATGGGTATGGGGCTCCAACCACCCACAGGATGGGTATGAGGTCCAATACCACCCACAGGATGAGTATGGCGTCCACTACCACCCACAGAATGTGTATGGGGCTCACAACCACCCACAGGATGGGTATGGGGTCCAATACCACCCACAGGATGAGTATGGCGTCCACTGTCACCCACTGGATGGGTATGGGGCTCCAACCACCCACAGGATGGGTATGGGGTCCAATACCACCCACAGGATGAGTAGGGCGTCCACTATTACCCACTGGATGGGTATGGGGCTCCAACCACCCACAGGATGGGTATGGGGTCCAATACCACCCACAGGATGGGTATGGGGTCCAATACCACCCACAGGATGAGTATGGGGTCCAATAAATTATGTAAAACTAAAATTATGTAAAACTAAAATTATGTAAAACTAAACACTACCTGATAAATTCCCTGTAACCTACCTTACCCCTCTATTGTCAACCCATGTCTTATTTTTTTATTCAACGCTGTTTGTCTACATATTGTATTTGTGCTGGTTTTTCAGTCATGTTCCCCCTTTTTTTATCTTTATTTGTATCTGTTCTCAAAACATTTTATTCTTTTTGCTCAATTAGTATTAAGTTTTAGATATTAATGTTTTCTTGCCCGAAACGCATTGCGTAATAGTGGCTTTAGGCATTGTATGTACTAGCTCTATCTATAAATCGATCCACTTATGTAAAATCACTTTATGTATGTACCTTTTCTGAATAAACATATAGTCACTGCTTTTATCATAAAAGCGGTGAAATTCTGTGGGGAAGGATACGCATTACCGTGCTCCACTGTCTAAACGACTAAGCGGCGCGCGTAGAGCGGGGTACTTGGGAGCGCAGGCGCGGTGCCTCTGGCTCGCCTCCGCCCTGCAGGTACACCACAAAACTTCACGAGTGTCAACAAAAGATGTCCAGCACGAGCATTAAGGGAAAACCTTGACACAAACTGCACTTATCATAAAGAAGAAGCACCACCATTGACCGCCAAGTGCTCACATCAAGTCTAACTCTAAGAAACAACACTCAAGCCTTGACGCTTCTCCCAACATCCGGGGGAGAAAACCTTCACACAAACTGCACCTGTCATAAAGAAGATGAAGGCTCACCAGTGTCCTCAGTGTCCGAAGGTATTCACCCGTCCTGGAAGTGTGAAGCGTCACTTCTTAGTGCATTCACGTGACAAACCTCTTGATTGTTCAGAATGTGGGAAGAGATTCCTTCAAAATGGAAGTATGAAGACTCACAGGAGGGTGCATGCGGATGAGAGACCTTTTCAATGTGCCGAGTGTGGCAATAAATTTAGAGAACGTGGAATAATTATACAACACATGTTAGTGCATTCAGGTGTTAAACCTCATGAGTGTCCAGTGTGAGATTCAATCAGCGTGGAAGTATGAAAACTCACATGTTAGTGCATTCAGGTGGGAAACCTCATGAGTGTCCAGTGTGTGGGAAGAGATACAATCAGCGTGGACATATGAAGACTCACATGTTAGTGCATTCAGATGACAAACCTCACGAGTGTCCAGAGTGCGGGAAGAGATTCAGTCAGCGTGGAAATACGAAGACTCCCAGGATGGTGCATGCGGAAGAGAGACCTTTTCAATGTGCGAGTGTGGCAAAAAATTTAGAAAACGTGGAATATTAATACAGCACATGTTAGTGCATTCAGGGGATAAACCTCATGAGTGTCCAGTGTGCGGGAAGAGATTCAGTCGGCGTGGACATATGAAGACTCACATGTTAGTGCATTCAGGTGACAAATCACATGAGTGTCCAGAGTGTGGGAAGAGATTCAATCAGCGCAGAAGTATGAAAACTCACATGTTAGTGCATTCAGGTGACAAACCACATGAGTGTCCAGAGTGTGGGGAGAGATTCAATCAGCGTGGACATATGAAGACTCACATTTTAGTGCATTCGGATGACAATCCTCACGAGTGTCCAGGGTGTGGTAAGAGTTTCAGTCGTCTTGGCCATCTGAAGGGACACTTGTTAAGGCATCCAGGGGAATGCCGTTTCGAGTGTGCAGAGTGTGGCAGGAGTTTTACGAACGTGAAACTATTTAACACACATGTTAAATCATTGGCGGTTCGCCCTCATGAGTGTCGAGAATGTGGGAAAATGATTCAGGCGTCTTCGAAGTCTGAAGTCCGTGTGTTACTGCACTGTGTTCCGGAAGGCCACATTACTCAATGCCTTTATCCATTCTGAGCTGTGCGCCAGTGCAGCATTTGATGCAACTAGGGAGAATGTCATGGCACATAGCGAAGGAGCCTAGTGCTAGTTACCCAATACAATGTCGGGGTATGCACAATGAAGGGCTCATTTCTTAAGCAGTCATTATGTCTGGCTATGTGTTTTCACTTTTCCCGTTTAAGTAGTCCCTGCCAAGGGTCCAGCGGCTAATGGCCACGGCTGCGCTCGGGCCAGGCCCAGCTACCGATGTCTTGGCTGACGTGGATACGCTGCCGATGACCCAGCAGCTGATAGGCCAGCAGATGGTGTGCCGGCTGAACATGCCCCTGGGGGCCAAGCCCAGCCGTCGATGTTCAGGCTGATGTAGTCCCGGCCGACGGTCCAGCAGTCGTTGGCCCAGCCGGTGGTGTGCCAGCTGAGCATGCCCCCTGGGGGCCAAGCACAGCTGCTGTTGTTCCGGCTGATGCGGTCCCAGCCGATGATCCAGCAGCTGAGCACAGCCGGAGGGCCGGAGGAAGCCGGAGAGCTTCCTGGCATTACGTTGGTACTGGATGAATATGTTAGGTTGGGCTGACCTAACCTAAACTACCCTAACCTAACCTAACCTTTCCGGCGCTTGGCTCGTCATGTTTAGTTGGCGTCGCCAGCTCTATATTTTTGTCTAATTTTTTAATAAAAATATATTTTCCAGATTAGAATTATGCCGGAGCAGCCGGCCCATCTCCATTATCCTAAGGTACAGTCCTGCCCGTGTTATCCACCACGCCCGCGTGCGCGGTGCCCTGCTGTAGTAGGGATTGTCCCCGGTGCCTGGCGTGTACCCAGCGCCTGTCCCGGCTGCTGATGTTCCGGCGGAAGTGGTTCCCGCTGATGGTCCAGCAGCCGAAGGCTGGCATGCTGAGCTAGCCCCTGGGGGCAAAGCACAGCTGCTGTTGTTCCGGCTGATGTGGTGCCAGCCGATGACCCAGCAACTGTTGGCACAGCAGGTGGTGAGCCAAGCTGAGCATGCCCCTGGGGGCCGAGCACAGCTGCAGCTAGCCGGTCACCAAAACAAACCTAACCGAACCTAACCTAACTGATGCTTGGTTCGTCGTCTTTATTTGGCGTCACCAGCTCTTCATTTCGGCTAAAATTTTAATAAAAATATAATTTTCAGATTAGACTTATGCCGGAGCAGCCGGCCCATCTCCATTATCCTAAGGTACAGTCCTGCCCGTGTTCCCCTCCACGCCCGCGTGTGCGGCGCCCAGTTGTAGTTGGGATTGTCCCCGGTGCCCGGCGTGTACCCAGCGCCTTTCCCGGCTGCTGATGTTCCGGTGGAAGTGGTTCCCGCCGATGATCCAGCAGCCGAAGGCTGAGCATGCCGAGCATGCCCCTGGGGGACAAGCACAGCTGCTGCTGTTCCGGCTGATGTGGCACCAGCCGATGGTCCAGCAACTGATGGCACAGCTGGTGGAGTGCCAAGCTGAGCCTGCCCCTGGGGGTCGAGCACAGCTGCTGTTGTTCCGGCTGATGTGGCCCCAGCCGATGAGCCAGCAACTGTTGGCACAGCTGGTGGGGTCCCAAGCTGAGCATGCCCCTGGGGGCCGAGCACAGCCGCTGTTGTTCCGGCGGATGTGGTCCCAGCCGATGTCTAGCAGCTGAGGGCACAGCTGGTGGTGTTCCAGCGGTGCACGCCCCTGGGGGCTAAGCACAGCTGCTGTAGTTCCGGCTGATGTGGTACCGCCAGCAGACGGCACAGCTGGCGGTGTTCCAGCTGAGCATGCCCCCGGGGGCCAAGCACAGCTGCTGATGCTCCGGCGGAGGTGGTCACAGTCGATGGTTCAGCAGCTGAGGGCACAGCGGGTGGTGTCCTATTATTAATTTTTTTTCCATTATTAGTTTCATGTTATAATTTATTTATTATTTATTTCTTTAATTTTATAATTTTATTGTGTTTGTTGTTCTAAGTCCCATCTATATAAATTTGTTATTTCCTATTGCTTACTTTACTTCCCAGCCGACGATCCAGCAGCTGATGGTTCAGCTGGCGGTGTTCCGTGCGGAGCACGACACTGGGGGCCAAGTAAAGCTGCTGTTGTTCCGGCTGATGTGTTCCCAGCCGATGATCCAGCAGCCGACGGCACAGCTGGCGGTGTGCCAGCTGAGCATGCCCAGGGGGCCAAGCACAGCTGCTGTTGTTCCGGCCGCTGAGGTCCCAGCCGATGATCCAGCATGCCGATGGAACACCTGGTGGTGTTTATTACCAGCCCCGGCTTATGTGGTCCCAGCCGATGATCCAGCAGCTGACGGCACAGCTGGCTGTGTGCCAGCTGAGCATGCCCTGGGGGCCAAGCACAGCTGCTGTTGTTCCGGCTGATGAGGTCCCAGCCGATGATCCGGCATGCGGATGGCACACCTGGTGGTGTTTATTACCAGTCCCGGCTGATGTGGTCCCAGCTGATGATCCAGCAGGTGACGGCACAGCTGGCGGTGTGCCAGCTGAGCATGCCCTGGGGGCCAAGCACAGCTGCTGTTGTCCCGGCTGATGAGGTCCCAGCCGATGATCCAGCATGCCAATGGCACACCTGGTGGTGTCCCAGCTGTGCACGACCCCGGGGGCCAAGCACAGCTGCTGTTGTTCCGGCTGATGTGGTACCAGCCGATGATCCAGCTACTGATGCCACAGCTGGTGGCGTTCCGAGCAGAGCATGACCCAGGCGGCCAAGCACAGCTGCTGTTGTTCCGGCGGAGGTGGTCCCAGCCGATGATCCAGCAGCTGACGGCACAGCTGGCGGTGTTCCAGCTGAGCATGCCCCTGGGGGCCAAGCCCGGCTGCTGTAGTTCCAGCTGATGTGGTCCCAGCTGATGGTCCAGCAGCCGCAGGCTCCGCTGGCAGTCTTCCAGAGGAGCGTGCCCTTGCCAGCTGCTGAGGTCCCAGCCGATGATCCAGCAGCTGATGGCACAGCTGAGGGTGTTTCACCTGAGCATGCCCTGGGGGGCCAGGACCAGTTCTGGATGTCCTGGCTGAAGATTTTCGCGCAGCTGCAAGGTCCAGTTGCCGAGGCTGCAGATGGCGTGTCCCAAACGAGGATCTTCACGAGGGAAGGAAGCAATTTTCTAACCATTCTTGCTAATATTTTTGTTACAGTTCTCATTCGTCTTGTCGAGCATAAGTGGTTCTGCAGTTCCATGCCACTTACCCCCCTCTTGCCTTGGCCTGTTGGCGTCCCTTAGTACTTCCCGCTTACACTGGGGGCCAGGCACAGCTGCCGTTGTCCCTGCTGGTGGGGTACCACCCGATGATTCAGTGGCTGCTGGCCCAGCTGGTGGTGTTCCAGCTGGGCATGCCCTGGGGGCCAAGCACAGCTGCTGTTGTCCCGGCTGGTGTGGTCCCAGCCGATGTTCCAGTAGCTGATGGCACAGCTGGTGGTGTTCCAGCTGAGCTTGCCCCTGGGGGCCATGTACAGCTGCTGTTGTCCCGGCTGATGCGGTACCAGCCGATGAGCCGGCAGCTGATGGCACAGCTGGGGGTGTTCCAGCTGGGCACGCCAGGGGGCCAAGCGCAGCTGCTGTTGTTCCGGCTGAGGTGGTCACAGCCGATGGCCCAGCTGGTGGTGCCCCAAGCTGCGCATGCCCATGGGGGCCAGGCACAGCTGCTGCTGTTCCGGCCGATGAGGTACCAGCCGAGGATCCAGCAGTCGATGGCCAAGCCGCTGGTGTTCCACCTGAGCAGGCCCCTGGGGGCCAAGCGCGGCTGCTGTTGTTACGGCTGAGGTGGTCCCAGCCAATGATCCAGCAGCTGATGGCCCAGCTGGTGGTGTCCCAAGCTGAGCACGCCCCTAACGCATTTTCTCTCCTTTTAATAATAAATTTGTTACAGTTCTCATACGTCTTATTGAGCGTAAGTGGTTCCGCAGTTCAATTCACTTAACACCCTCTTACCTTGGACTGTTGGCGTGCCTTAGTATCTCCCCGCGGCATAGCGATATGGACTTCGCTGCACTCTGGCAGTCTTCGGAGCCACCTGCAGTCCACTGGCTGAACTGTGCTTCAACATCATCATCATCACCATCATCTTATTAAATTTAATTTGATAATTTATGTAAAATACTTATATAAATGATATATATAATTTATTATTGGTACTGGCCGTGCCGGTGCCTACCAACTCTCGACGCAGCCCGCTCAGCTATGCCTGGGACTTTATTCAATCCTACCTATTCCTGCCTTCCGGACAGGTGTCGCAGCCAGTATCCCACTCTCGCAGCCTAAGTCGACAGCAGTATACAGTACTTTGATGCGGTTCCACGCACCTGTGCCTTTGCTCTTCATGTTAACTCTGCACACCAGCCCTTGCCCACCCTTACTGCTTTATTACTTCCAGACCCACAACAGAACGAGGACGACGAAAACCTGTGATGATCGTGGAAGGCGCAGTGGGGCTATGAACGGTGGACCACGGCTCTCATGCCCACCGTGCGAGGTATACTGGGAGGCATCCGACTCCCTTCTAAGCAGACACCTCCACTCCACACCCGAGGGGCTCACCACAGCGACAACGACCGACTCGGGGTCGACCCTGGAGAGTCGGCCTCGGAGTGGACAGCGTCCACATTCCCACACCCGCCCTGGGGCCAGCCATCCAGGACTGGTCTCTGCGAAGGTGGGCTACTACGACGAAGATAAACACGGAAACAACCAGTCATTCCCCACGGTGACAAGCGCTGCCTGCATGGAGTACAAACCCGGCAGTATGTACTCCTCCCAGTCCACAGTGGGGGGCTATTCCCGCCTCCCCGCTCCACGGCTCGTCAAGATGGTACTCCGCCGGCCCACCAAGCGAGCTGCGTCTCCTCGCAGCATCTGCCAAGTAGACCCGGAAAGGTACCTTTTTCAGTCTGGGTCAAGGAAGACCGACTGTTTTTTAATGGCCTCTCCGGGCATACGGGCACACTTACGGCCACAGTAGCGAGGAGACCCACAATAGAATGAGGACGACGAAAACCTGTGATGATCGAGGAAGGCGCAGTGGGGCCACGAAAGGTGGACCACAGCTCTCATGCCCACCGTGCGAGGTATACTGGGAGGCAACCGACTCGCTTCTAAGCAGACACCACTCCACACCCGAGGGGCTCACCACAGCGACAGCGACCAACACGGGGTCGACCCTGGGGAGTCGGCCTCGGAGTGGATAGCGTTCACATTCCCGCACCCGCCCTGGGGCCAGCCGTCCAGGACTGGTCCCTGTGAGGGCGGGATACTACGACGAAGATATACACCGGATCGACAGTCATTCGCCATGGTGGAAGCGCTCCCTGCTGGAGTCCAATTTCGGCAGTAGGCCCCCCTTCCAGGGCATAGACGGCGGGCCACCCCGCCTTACTGCCCAGGGACCGTCTAGTTGCCGCTCCATAAGCTTCCAAGCGAGCTGTGTCTGCTCGCAGCATCTGCCTAGAGGACTCGGATTGGTACCTTTTTCAGTCAGGATACCATGAGTGTTTTAATGGCCTCTCCGGGCATCTGGGCACGCTTACGGCCACGTAGCAAGTAGTCATGCTACTATTTAGCAGCCAGCTTCCGCTCGCCCTTCGGGGGTGGGGGTTCCGCGCAGCTGGCCCTCACGGGATTGGGGGTGCTCCGTCGGAACCCCCAAAGTGACAAGCCAAGAATACCAAGCTTTACAATTACCGTAAATGCTCAGGCAACTTTAAATTAGAGATGTCTCTTCAATGTATTTGATTACATTAATTCTACTTCTGTATATTAATTTATGGCTTTCACTAATCTTCATTAGTCACCATAATTAATTCAGCTCTATTTACCTATTTGTTATATTGAGCTATTATGCTTCTTCAGTTAAGGATTATCTAATTTAATCTTTTATGATTGTATTATTAATTAATTATTTATTTATTAAATAATTAATTATTATTATTTTAAAATTAAAATAAGTCCCCCACTCCGTGAGCGTTTTCTTCCAACCACAGAAATAGTCACTGCTTTTATCATAAAAGCGGTGAAATTCTGTGGGGAAGGATACGCATTACCGTGCTCCACTGTCTAAACGACTAAGCGGCGCGCGCGCGTAGAGCGGGGTACTTGGGAGCGCAGGCGCGGCGCCTCTGGCTCGCCTCCGCCCCGCAGGTACACCACAAAACTCCCACCCTCCTCCCGGTGCTCCGTCGGAACCCCCAAAAGGGGGTGCTCCGTCGGAACCCCCAAAGTGACAAGCCAAGAATACCAAGCTTTACAATTACCGTAAATGCTCAGGCAACTTTAAATTAGAGATGTCTCTTCAATGTATTTGATTACATTAATTCTACTTCTGTATATTAATTTATGGCTTTCACTAATCTTCATTAGTCACCATAATTAATTCAGCTCTATTTACCTATTTGTTATATTGAGCTATTATGCTTCTTCAGTTAAGGATTATCTAATTTAATCTTTTATGATTGTATTATTAATTAATTATTTATTAAATAATTAATTATTATTTTAAAATTAAAATAAGTCCCCCACTCCGTGAGCGTTTTCTTCCAACCACAGAAGTTGGGTAACAGAACTGCAGAAGGCCTATTATCCCATATTTCCTGATGTTTCTATATTGGAGCGGAGTCTTGAAGTGGGTAGAATATATATAGTCTAGGAATAGATTATTGTACTCCCACACAGGAAAAAAGGGATACTCTGTTCAAACTTACTTATTTATTAACCCCTTAACACCCCCCATACACAATCACACCAATAACAATTTAATATTAACTTTACCACACAATCTTACGTTAAAAGCCTTGGTCCACATAGACAGGATACAAGGTTTTACACTGAAAGCAAGCTAGGGTAAAGCTCTACTATAAAACACTTGAGTCAGCTTAGGGTAGGGGACCACGTGGTTACACTGGGACCCCCGTTAGCATAGCAAGTAATATAAAAACTTAAATAACACTTACTACACCCCAGGTATACTACTCTACACATATAACGATAGGTATGCCACAATATAACCATAAAAATAGCAAAGAAAACTTAACCAGACGAAGATACAGAAATAAATAAATAAGAGGAAGGAGAGGCACTTCCTTTCACCACAACCAGTCAGCAGAGAAGGCCCGCGAGTCTCTCGTCTCCCTCTCCGAAAGCTATGCTGCCAGCAGACTGTTCAACTAATCATACCGGTGCCCGATACTAAATTTACTCAGGTTTACTTTACAAATGATTAGACAGTATTAGTAAACATAGTTGGTGCCTATTTTATTATTTAATAATCAACCCCAAGCTCAATCTTTAAATACTCTTCGAGAGACAAGACTAATCTTACGACTGGCAGGGAAGATACGACAAATGCCACTCGCAATGCGTTTATACTCTATGGTAGCTCAATAAGCTCACATTTTGACCTCTGGTTTCCCTCTAAAGAACCCAGAGTCGTAACATAGGGTAAGGCAGGTCCTAGTCAACAACGGCTTCTCCAATGGTTTCATTGAAGACATCATAAGAAGGAAAGTGAAACGCCATGCAACCTCTGAAGAGACAACTAATACAACACCTATACCCCCTATTAGACTATTTTACAGGAACTTCTTCTCCACAGCTCATAAAACGGAGGAAAGGGTCCTGAAAGATATTGTTAATAGAAATGTTATCCCTACAGACAAAATCAGAAGATACAACTAACGATTTACTATAAAACCAAAAAAACGGCCAGCCTACTCATAAGAAACTCTCCAGACACGAAGGAGAACGCTCTAAAAGAGACAAACGTCGTCTATGCCTTCAAATGCCCTCTTGGGGACTGTAAGCCTCAAAAAACTCTGTATATAGGCAAGACAACAACATCTCTTTCCAGACGTTTAACGATGCATAAGCAACAGGGCTCCATTAAGGAACATATATTCTCTTCCCACAACCAAACCATCACCAGAGAAATCTTAACAAACAACACAGAAATCATTGATAGATACAGCGACAGCAGGCGGCTTGACATCTGCGAGGCACTACACATCAAGAAGTCAACACCAGCAATCAACAGCCAACTAACGCACAACTATATTCTACCCACTTCAAGACTCCGCTCCAATACAGAAATATCAAGAAGTATGGGCCAATAGGCCTTCTACAGTTCTATTTGTACCCAACTTCTGCAAATCTATACCCCGTATTCCATGTTCTGTGTTTTGTTGAAAGTTTGTTTTTCACCCCACTATTGTATTACATCACCTCACCCAAATGCAGGTATAAAAGCCAATGTTGTTTCAGGCATAAGTTGTGTGTAGATAAACTAAAGTCTTTGAAAATGTAATAAGTTTTACGAAACGCGCTCAAGCGTCGCGTCAGACTAGAAATAAAAATGAATTTTGGAGAATTGATTTTTCATTTACCGTCACCAGTAAAAAGAAACATAAGGAAAATAGAGAAAATTCGTGTTAGAATTATTATTCTTACTTTTTCGGTCATATTTAATAATATATATATATATATTAATAATATATATATATATATATATATATATATATATATATATATATAATATATATATATTATATATATATATATATATATATATATATATATATATATATATATATATATATATATATATATATATATATATATTAAACCCTTCTTCTTCGGAGCATCCCTTTGTGCCCTTAAGAAGAAAGATGGTGGAGTCAGACCCATTGCCGTGGGCAACACACTTCGGCGCCTTGTTGCTAGGGCAGCTGTCAGAATAAATCAGCATAGATGCTGCAACGATGCTTCGACCCCATCAACTAGGTTTTGGTGTCCCCCATGGCTGTGAAGCAGCAGCTCATGCAGCACGAGCCTATATCAAGGACCTCCCAGAAAATAAGGCATTAATTAAATTAGACTTTAAAAATGCCTTCAACCAGGTAAAAAGGGATGTGGTACTGGAAGCAGTTCGAACCAGCTTTCCTTGTCTACTTCCTTTCGTTTCAGCAGGGTACAGTAGGGAATCGACACTGTTGTTTGGGGAACATGAAGTTGTTTCCGCAGAAGGTGTCCAGCAGGGAGACCCACTTGCCCCTTTTCTTTTCTGCATGGCAGCTAAGGAGGTCACAAGCAGGCTGTCCAGCGAATTCAACATCTGGTTCCTGGACGATGGCACCCTGGCAGGGACACAGGAATCCCTGCTAGGAGATCTTCAGCTAGTGAAATCTAGGGGAGAGGAGTTAGGCCTTACACTAAATCCATCAAAGTGTGAAATCATCTCGTCCAGCCAACCAATCATAGATGCAGTACAAATCTTATTGCCAGGAGCCCAAGTGATCGCTTCCACCGACAGTGTGCTGCTAGGGGCACCTCTGGGCTCGAACGCCATTGAGGTAGTCCTCGAAGAAAAGCTTAAAGACCTGAGGAGGATGGAGGCGCGAATAGGGGCTTTGGATGCTCACGATGCTTTGTACCTTCTTACAAGGTGCCTGGCCTTGCCCAGACTTACCTATTTCCTCAGGTGTGCTCCTTCCTTTGACAGCCCAAAATTAACAGAATACGACTCACTCCTAAAGACAATAACTATGAAAGTGTTAAACCTCTCCCTGCAAGATGACCAGTGGGACCAAGCAACGCTCCCAGTTAGACTCGGGGGTATAGGTATTCGCAAGGCGACACAGTTAGCATTGCCGGCATTCTTATCCTCGACCAGTGCTACAAGTGAATTAGTGAAGGAAATACTACCAGAATACCTAAGGAACTCCATTGGGATTCGCGATCCCAAATTTGTGGAAGGAGCTGGTCAGTGGGACACACTCGCCAATTCACACACCCGACCAACTTGTCCAAACGACGGTAAACAGGCCAAATGGGATAGCCCCATAGTGGAGAACATCGCCAAAGCATTGCTGGACGTAGCTTCTCAGAAGGACAGAGCGCGTCTCCTAGCTGTGCAAGCCCCCATGCTGGGGGACTTCCTGTTGGCAGTCCCTAATTCCGCCTTGGGCACCCGCCAGGACCATCGGGCCCTAAGTATTGGTGTTGCTCTGCGCCTTGCCGCCCCTATCTCCACCGAGCACCGGTGTATTTGCGGCCAGGCACGGGCAGACCAATACGGCAGCCATGGTCTCATCTGTCGTAAGACACAGGGAAAGATTGCCAGACACGAGGCAGTCAATGACATCATCAAGACAAGTTTGGCTACAGCTGGGTGTCCAGCACAAAGGGAACCCCAGTTGTGCAGACCTGACAACAGCCAAAAACGCCCAGATGAAGTCACCCTGCAGCCATGGAGGGAAGGTAAACAGGTCGTATGGGATTACACCTGTGCATCTACATTGGCTGATACCTATTTACGTTACAGCTCAGTGGAGGGAGGTGGGGCAGCCACCTTCAGGGAGACCCAGAAAATCCACAAGTACAGAGACCTAGAACGTTGTTACAGGTTCGTGCCGATAGGCTCAGAGACTCTGGGTGCCTGGGGTAAATGTGCACTCAAGTTTTTAAAGGAGGTTGGTGAGGAACTCATTGGGAAAACTAGAGACCCACAAGCAGGCAGTTTCCTGTTCCAGCGCCTCAGTGTCGCAGTGCAGAGGGGAAATGCGTGCTGTATCCTGGGTATGCATCCAACCTCCGAGGAGCTGGACGAGGTCTTCGAACGCTGATTGTTTAATTGTTATATATTTGTGTGTGTGTGTGTGTTCTTTGTAAACTGTAGCATTGCAATAAAATAAAACAAAACATACACAAAAAAATAATAGGGGTGGTAGGAGAAGAAAAGAATAAAGTATTCTGATCGGGGAGAAAACAAACCAGGAGTGGGGGAACCTTAATTTATTAACTAATGTTTACAGAGCAACTGCTGTACCACAATATACAAGTAGGCGTGTAACATGGCTGAGTAGCATGCCAGTACTGCAAAGATGCAACTAAGGGAATAAGTCATAGGACATTAACCGTGCCTAGTGGCAGCTAGCCGAAGCAATGTTGCAGTACTCGCAATCAGCTTAATGCTATAATTAACAACAATGCCAGAGATAATTGAGTGGCACAGCCAGTACAGTATGTAGAAATATATTCTGTATACTCAGGGCATAGAATAGTTAATAATTTCCAGGGGTAATGATATGCTAGTGCCTAGTACATGTAAAGTCTGCAAATCCAAACTTGCACTACAAGTGAGCACTTGACATATGGTAAGTAGCTGCGGGCAGCCCTAGACTTGGGGATCCGGCGCAGCACCCCCACTCCGCAGGCCAGCGAAGCCGGTCCCCCACCCCCCGAAGGGCGAGGTGCCCGCTGGCCGCAGAAGAAACTTTTCTAGGTAATGGAATGACATCTTGCCTGACGTAGGTGTGGAACGCATCACTTTTCCACCTGCCGACTGCTCTGATTGCTGCCGGCGCCAGGCCATCCTTGGACATCCGAGTGGCCCTGCCGATTCTGGAGGAGTGCGGAGCGTAATCGTTTGGAGGCAGGCCTAGTGCTCGAACGGCGGCACAGAGCACCCATGTGAAATCTTGTCTGGTGACCGGGAAGCCCGATTCGCCCAGGAAGATAGGTCCTGGTCCCAAGCCCGTCGTCTTAAGTAGTTCGCCATGGCACGTACCGGGCAGTACTTGCTGTAGGGGTCTGCACTCAGGGTTAAAGTGGGGGTACGCCCTGCACTGTGCTTGTAGGAGGCAAACGCGATGTCGATCCCCGTCCGCGATAACGTTAACTGGTCCAAGCGTAGTGTGTGTTGCCCCTTCCCCGTATAGGTCACCTCCCCTAGCCGGAGGCAGGCTTAGAAGGCGAGGGAGAAGAGCGCTCGGTAGCAGGTCCCCCGGTATGACTGTCGTGGCGAATTGCAGTTTGCCGATAATCCCCTGCAGGTCCCGCAGGGGAAGGCTCTCGGCCCGCAGAGCATCTTCCACTGCGGTCATGTACTTCGTCCTCTTGTCGTCCGGCAGCCTTGTCTCCATACGTCGGGCGTCGATTTCAAGTCCAAGGAAGGTGAGGCAGGGGCGGGGGCCCGCAGTCTTGTGGGGGGCTAGGGAAACGCCTAGGCGCTCACAGAGGGCAATGAACACCCGCAAGCTCTGCAAGCACTCGTAGGTAGAACTCACGCAGATGAAATCGTCCAGCACCTTCACGGCATCCTGCACGCCGAACTTCTCCACGAGGATCCATTGCAGGGCGTCGGAGAACGTCTCGAAGATCCTGCAGGAATGTGCCGCCCCCATGCTGAGCATTTTTTCATAGTAGTACCGCCCTCCGTAGGCGAAGCCAAGTAGGTGGTAGTCGCTGGGGTTGACCGGGACGATCCGTAAAGCCTCTGCTATATAACATTTTTGCCAAGTGCGCCCCCGGCGAGCATCTGACCACCAAGGCCGCCGCGTCGTTGATGGACTGGTAGGTCTCAGTTGTCGTCTCCCGCGGGATGTTGGCGTTGACGCTCTCGGAGGTATAGGGGTAGCCGAGGTTGTGGAGTAGCCTGTATTTTCCTGGCATAGACTTTTCTCTCAGGGCTATAGGAGAACACTTGAAGTTCTCAAATGGGGGGACCTCGAAGGGGCCCGCTATGCGCCCCAGGCTCAGTTCCCTGTCTAGCATAGGTACTAGGAAAAGCATCAAGCGCGTCTGCGTCCACTGGAGTTGTGACGTGTCTTTCTTCCTGCTCTTGTCCTGAGTGGGGCGACGGGAACAATTCTCCTTGGCGGCAGCGACTCGAGGCTTGGCCTGGGGGCACGGGCAGTAGGCAGGATGTCGCTTGTGGCAGCGCGGCAGAGTGCTTGAAGGTGCAGGAGGGGACGAGCAGCCTGCCCCGGTTGCGTGGTAAGCGTAGCAGTATCCCGGTGGTAGCCCGTAGGCCCGTGCAGTAGAGTGAACGTTCGGCTGGGGAGGCGGCGGCGCGAGGCCCCCCCTGAAACTGCTCCTGCGCTGCACGTTGTACGGACCGAATCTCCAGGTCGAGTCTTAGAGCGGTCCAAGGGCAGCCCGACCTCTCCTTGTCCCACCTGAATGCCTCGTCGTACCACATCCAGTCGCCGCGGAGGTTGCGCTTCATGGACTTCACGTAGCGGACATGAGTGAAAAGCGCCCAACCCTCGGCGGGATGTCGCTCGAGGTAGATTGAAGCGAAGATGTCGAAGCCGTGCCCCCACTGCTCCAGCGTCAGAGGCGGCAAGTTCTTAGTGGATAACTGGGCCTCAGAGGAAGTGGCATGGCTTGACTCCGAGGGCCTGGCATCGCATTCGTAAGCCAGCAGCTCGCGCAAGTCGATGTACTTGTTTGCCCAGACTTTCTCTCTTAGGTCCAGTGGGACGTGCTCGCCTAGCATGGTGGCGGTGTTGCCACGCGTCCCCCAGGGCTGCCCCCACCCAAGGACTAGGGGTAGTAGGGAACGAGCTCTCTCGGTGGTACTCGCCGTTGGGGGACGTGCCGGAAGAGCTGTGTTGCCGCCTTGTCGTGTGGCTCCTCGCCCTTGACCGTGGGCGGCGCGCAGGGGGGGGAGGAGGCTGTGCGAGTAGGCCGGTTCGTGAGGGCGTCCATGTTGTCCGCTCCGCCGGGGTTCGAAATCTTCTGTCGTCTCGATTCGGAGGGGGGGGGGGCTCCGAGCCTGAGCAATGAGCGTCCGCAGCGTTGCCCAGTCGGCGGCCGAAAGTTGTGAGGGGTGGTCGGCCGCGTCCCCCGTGGCCATTCCGTTTGGGCGTGCATCGTGGATGTGGTCGCCGTTCGAGTCAGAGCCTCCCGAAGAGGCGTCCGGGGAGGAGGCGATGCGGGCGGGTTTTACCCTTGCCCTGGGCGGTTGCGTCCTAGCACCCCTTCGTCGCTGCCCTCTTGTTGACGCCGCCCTTGTCCTCTTCTTCACCGTGGGGTGGGTGGGCCGGCATCTCCGTACTGCGGATAGGGGAAAATTAAGTGGGCAGCCAGAGCAGGACAGGAAAGGAAACAAGGCTAGGCTTGCAAACAAGGTAATAATATAGCCGTGTAAGCAAAGCATGGCAGGAAAAAAAATAAATAAATAACGAA
>WNGS01000673.1:50233-65370 GCA_020271785.1 Procambarus virginalis | reverse complement strand
ATCAGGCGACACGGGGCATATCCGCGGCCAGAGAATCGTCCATAGCCACAGAAACCTCCTCCACAGGAAGCGGTGGAAAATCCTCCTCACTGAAAGAGGTTCACAGGCGCAGAGGCCGGCGCAGAACAGTCAGCAGCCTGATGGCCCAACAGGCCACAACGATAACAGTCCGAGGCTGGCAGGCATAAAAACACCGAAACGTGTACCCCATCAGACGCACAGAGGACGGAATATCTTCCCGGAGCCTCATGCCCAGGGTGCGAATGTTGTCCTCACACCCTTAAGTGGGCTCGAAGATACCACGTTCACCCGCACACTAACGACGGCGCCAAAACGGCCGAAGTACCGCCAGGAGCGACCCTCCGGAAAACTCCAACGGAGCCCCATGCACGCTGACGTAGGTGAGGGCACCACTCCGATCAGATATGGAAACAGTGCCCACCATCCTGCAGAGGTAGTGTCCGCCCCTCGTATCGACGGAGAAATTCACGGTACGCCAACTCCTCTGTGAATTTAGTATCACTCGACGTGCCGTCACCAGCTCGACACGTAAATATCCATCACAGGTATATGCAGCTGCTCCACACCCGCGCAATCTCCGGGTACCCAGCCCGGCTTGAAAATTCCAAGCCCACAGACTGAGCCCGCAGTATGGGGGAGGGGGACCCCCATCGTGAAGTCCACGTCAGCACAGCTCGGAGAGAGACACCAAACGGCCAAAATTGGCAACAATCACCAAACCGCCGAAGCGAGCAGCGGGACACGTCACTCGCCACGACAGTAGTCACACTCCCACACCACCCAAGTGGGTCCTTGACCCCGTATGTGTTAAAGAACATGAACGAGTAAAGCAACTGGAGATACGTACAAACGAACCAAAGCACAAGGTGACTTGCATGCATTTCTAGTTGCAAATAGAGAGGTGAGAGACATGAGCAACGTTATACGTAATAAACATGGGGAAGAGTTCCTACAAAGTATAAATGAGCAAACAACACTTGTTGTGAATTGGAAAAATACGAAAAATCTCTAGAAGCAACCCAACCAAACCACTGCACCACAGCCCACTAGAACAAGCACATTCTCCTTGATCAGGGGCACTAACATCAAGCTAAGACTCACTCCAATTAACATACAGCATAAACTTAATGACACACCCCCCCACGCCCCAACAGAACGAATCAATCTTGCCTGTACAGCTATCGACGTGTCGGACCTTAATGATGTAACTGAATGGGAATTAAATCATGCACTAAAGATGGGAAAATCAACTGCTCCTGGAGAGGACGGTATTACTTACAGTCTACTGAGATTAGTCTCACAAGTACCAGGTAATCCACTTTAGTGTTGTATAGAATGAGTTTACGTGAAGGAGTATTACCTGATGCTTGGACAAAGAGTGTCATTGTTCCCATCCCCAAACCACACTCAGATAATTATAGACCCATATCTCTAACATCGTGTGTCTGTGTGTCTGTAAAGTGCTTGAATGTATTGTTCTTAACAGACTCATGTATCGTATACAGGGGCACCTGTCACCTCAACTGTTTGGATTTATGCCTGGGCTCAGTACACAACACTGTTTTGCTGAATACTTCGCACATATTGAAGCTTCCCTCAAACAGTCTTCATCGACCTAGCAGCAGCTTTTGATACAGCAAACAGAGAAATCATACTGGAACAGCTTGCCGAGCTGGGAATACAAGGAAAATTACTGAAATGGATAAAGGGCTATTTGTCTAATCGAACAGCATATGTTTTGTTTAATGGTGTTAAAAGCACAGAGAGCAAAAACTTTGAACTGGGAACTCCACAAGGAGGGGTCCTCAGCCCCCTGTTGTTCAACGTTCTGATGCATAAACTTATTAAAGATCTTCCAACTAATAATGAAGACACTGTCATTTGTTATGCTGATGATATATGTTTACAGGCTGCCTCCGAGCCTAGAATGCAAGTTCTGCTCGACGCTTTTGCTACTAGAGCTGAGGAATGTGGCCTCCTTATCTCTGTACAGAAAACTCGTGCCCTCATTCCATGTGGTATTCCACCAGCCAATTATCATATAGATGGGCGAGCACTCGAGAACTGCGAGTCTTACAGATACCTTGGTGTCCCCATTAACGACCCTGGGTATCTTTCTTCTCTCAAGAGGAGATTGTGGGGGAGATTAAAGCCCTTGTGGGTCCTTGTTGGTGTCAATCATGGACTTAACGTGAGACTTGCTAGAATATTTTATGTATCATTTATACGCTCTGTGATTGACTACAATGCTCTACATCTCACACTGTATACTGACAAAGAGCTGAAATCTCTTGAAACCTTGCAAAATGAAGCTATGCGTCTCATCCTTGGGGCTCCTAAGTCCACGAGAATAGTTAATATGAGAGCAGAATTAAAATTACCTACCATAAGTGAGAGAATTTTGTCTATTAGCACAGTTTTCGGTGTGAAGGCATTGAGTAGATCTAGGCAACACATGAAGTTTCAAGCTAAACTTTCTAATATGCTGCACTCACCTGAGGTCTATAGAAGAAGAACGAAATCTGATTATGTATATTGGTTCTACAAGGTAGCCAACTCCATCAAAATATTAAATATGTACCCAACTCAACTAATGATTAATCAACCAATTACTCCATGGGATAACTGGGATTTATCAGTTGATTTTGTAAATGCGCCCAAGAAAGATAGTGTGCACTCTACATTATTAAAACAGTTAACACTGAAAGGCATCACTGAAAGTACTCAGAGTATGGGTAACGATGTGTATCAGTGCTATACCGACGGCTCTGTAGAAGAGGGTGGACGATGTACCGGATGTGCATGTAATGTATTTGAACAATCTTCTCTCGTACATACAGCAATGAAGCGCGTCAATGACTGGGCAAGTACAACTCAAACCGAACTTGCAGGCATATACCTTGCCACTGAATTTTTAAAAGACAAAGGCAGTGGACTTATATACTGTGACTCGCAGAGTGCACTCCTGGCATTGAACGCACATAGTAGTGACACCCAGAAAATAGTCAGTGATATTCGAATGAATGTTTTAGCTGCTAAAGAAAACAGATTTGAAATTAAATTCCTATGGATACCATCACATGTTGGCATCTCAAGGCATGACACTGTTGATATGCTTGCAAAGACAGCCTGTAGAAAACCAGTGGTAGAAATTGATATGGGTATTTCATTAGCAGTGACAAAGAGAATACTTAAACAAATATCTAATGAAGATCTCACCGACCTAACAAATTCACAAAGACCTGAAAGTTGTAGCATTAAATATTATGATAGATATCGTGAGGAAACATTCACATATGGGACTAATAGAACAAGAACCCGGCAATGTGATGTTATAGTGGCCAGAATACGCCTGGAATATAGACGTATCTGGCAGCTTTCTCAAAACCCAAATGTCGAGTACACTATGTGTCAACTTTGTGAAAGAGAAAACATGCACTCTCTTGAACATTATATTGTAGAATGTCCCATATTGACTGACTTTCGCCCTCCTGGGCTAAGGTATGCTGAACTGTGTAATTACTATATGAGTACTGGAACACTTGATGATATATTGGACTTGTATCCAAGATTGACCATGTAATAGATTAATTATACAATGTATATGATGTAACTATATAACCTGAGCTTGTAAAAGCACCTTAATCACCTTCAGTGATTAAGTGCTTAATTGCACACTAGTTTCTTTATCAGCTATCTCACCCTGTCAGAGTGAATGAGACAAATGTCTGTGAATGCATGTGTATATATGTATATGTGTGTGTGTATGCATATGTATGGGTATAAAGGGTATAAAGTATATATGGAAGCTGATCAGAATTACATTTCACCTTTGTAAATGTACATTAATGACACTGTGTAGAAGACACATCGAACACTTTATGTAATGCATACGTAAATCTGTGTATCTATGTATTTGTATTTACATATATAGGTTAGCTTAGCATTTTGAAAGCACCGACTCACCTTCAGTGGTTGATTGTTCAATAAACCCTTGAACTATATGTTTAACACATCTCTAACCCTGTCCATGGAGGACAGAAGAAAATGTATATATGCTCGTTAGCATTGTAAATGTGTGGCCACGTCTGTGGTAGAAAATAATAAAAAAATAAAGAAGGAAAACATTCGTAGCTAAGAAGAAAAACCTTCGTAAGTAGCTTCGTGAATCTGGCCCCTTGAAGGTAAGGTTCATATCGTTGCAAGCATAGGACGATGGCGAATAGCTCCTTCTCTATAGTGCTGTAGTTTTGTTGGTGAGGCTTCAGCTTGTAGCTGTAGTAGCTGACTGGTAGGACTTCCCCCTCTCTTCGCTGCATCAGGACACCCCCAATGCCGGTGCTGCTGGCATCAACATTAAGGATGAAGGGTTGTTTCACATCTGGAGAGGCAAGAATAGGCTTAGTACACAGCAAAGTTTTAAATTGTTCGAAGGCAATGGATTGTGAGTTGGTCCAAATGTATTTTCTTTTAGGGTTGGTGATGTTTATTAAAGGTGGGGCAACTATGCTGAAGTTCTTGCAGAACCTACGATAGTATGACGCTAGTCCCAAGAATCTTAGAATAGAATAGAATAGAATCTTAGAATCAAGAATTTTAGAATAGAATCTTAGAATCAAGAATAAGTTGTTTGCGAGAAGTGGGTTATGGATATTTTTGGATGGCTTGAAGATGTATGTCTAAAGGTGCTAAGCTTCCACTGCCTATAACATGACCAAGGTATTGTACTTTACCTTTAGTAAACGTGGACTTGCCCAAATTAATGGTGAGACCAGCCCGGGGAAGCTTGTAGAATAGTCGTTGTAGTCGGTCTTCCCACGAGTTGGTCGCTACAACGATGTCGTCCAAGTAGGCATAGGTGTTGTCAAGATCTTGAATGACGGGGTTGACAGCTCGCTAGAAAGTGGCTAGGGCATTGCAAAGTCCAAAAGGTAACCGTTCATACATAAAAAGGCCAAAAGGAGTGATAAAGGCTGCGATATCTTTAGCACGCTCAGACAGTTTTATTTGATAGTAGCCCTTTAAGAGATCTATTTGGAACAAAAAGGTGGCGTTACCTATTGCATCTAAGATGTCGTCGATGCGAGGTAAAGGATAAGAATCTTTGATGGTAACTGCATTTAACTTCCTATAATCGGTGCACAGCCTTACCTTGCCATATGGTTTGGGAACCAGTATGCATGGTGAAGCCCAAGGAGACTCACAAGGTGTAGCTAATCCATTGCTGAGTAGGTACTTTACTTCTGCGAACATGGCTTCTCTCTTCTGTAGACTGATGCGGTAGTAAGATTGACGGATGGGCATCGTATCAGGAAGCAGCTGGATATCATGTTGCACTAAATTACATTCCTGTGGAGTGTCTTGAAACATTTTTCTATGTGTAGATAGTAATTTAATTAAAGGAGCACTATTATTAGTGTTTTCTAGGTATTTGGGAAGATCATTTAATATCTCACTGTTAGACTTCGTGGTCTCGATGGTATTTTTACCATCGGATGGAGAGGTAGCATGGTATGTATCACTGTTGGGATACCTCTCGGTAAAAGCGGATACAGATAATAACACTGGTGACGGATTACCTTGATAACTCGTGAGCAGGTTGACGTGGCAGAGTTGTGTCTTGCGACGCCGGTCCGGAGTCTCTAGATTTTGTTTATATATACAAGAGGTCTTACATTCTTGTACAGCCCCTAGTACCTAGTACACATGGCGTTTCGGGCAAGTCCTTAATCCTACGTTCCCTGAAATACGATTCCCCGCGAAGAATCGTTTTTACAACCAAGTACCCATTTTACTGTTAAGTTAAACAGAGGCTACAGTTAAGGATTTGCGCCAAGTAAATCCTCCCCGGCCAGGAAACGAACCCAGGACAAAGCGCTCGCGGAACGCCAGGCGAGCGTCTTACCACTACGCCACGGAGATTGCAAGGTGCAAGATTGTAGTTGTTGTTGTTCTTGCATTCTTTGATGCGATAAGGTCCTGAAAATTTACTTTTAAATGGAGAGGTTGGGATAGGAAAATAGGCTAGAACGAAGTCTCCTACATTAAACTTCCTTACCTTAGTGTTCTTGTCAAAGTGTGCTTTCATCTTATGTTGGGAGGTCAGTAAATTAGCACTAGCAAACTTATGGAATTGTTCAAATTTGTCACAAGTTTTTAAGAAACTGAGGCACAGAATCACTGAAGGTGGTTGACGTCAAGGAATCTTTAAAAGCTTTTAGAAGACCACGACACTTACGACCGTAGAGCATCTCATAAGGACTTACTCCATGGGACTCATTAGGAAGACTTCTGAAAATACACATAAGGAGATCTAATTGCTTATCCCAATCCTTCTCAGTATCAATACAAAATTTCTTTAACAAAGACTTTGATATGGACTGGACAAGACTTGGGTGATGTTAAATTCCTAAAAGGTTTCCTTAAACAACTCACAGGTGAAATTAGTTTCACAGTCACTTTGTATCTCCTTCGGGAAACCATACTGAGTGAAGATCTTCAACAGATGCTTGACAACTGTAGCAGCCGTAATATTCTTAATGGGAACTGCTATTGGGAACCTGGTTGTAGGACACATTACATTGATGATGTACATGTTGTCTGCGTGGGTTTTTCGTAAAGGCTCAACGCAGTCAATTACTAACCTGGTAAAAGGTTCAGAAGGCACAGGAATAGGGATAAGTGGTGCTTTGGGAATACCTACATTTGGTTTTCCTGCCATTTGGCAGGTATGACAATTGGTAACATAGATCTTGACATCTCGTGCCATTGCCTGGCCAAAAATAGTCTTGTAAAAGGACATTATAAGTGTTATGGATCCCATAATGAGACATTGGGCCATGAGCTAAAGATATGATATCTTTTCATAAAGATGTTGGAACCACTAGTTGATTCACGTCAGCCCAATCATCCTCCGCCTTAAGCTTACTGGATCTGTATCTACGATACAATAATTGATTAGTGTTTACATAAAATCCTTGAATGGCATCGGTCTTAATCTGTGCTTGATAGAAAAGTGGGGTTAGTGACAAATCTGCTTGTTGTAACTTACGGAACTCCAACTGGTTGAGATTAGGAGGGAGACTTCGCACGTCTTGAGGGACAGCTGCTGCTACTTGTTGTGGTTTAGCGGCTTGAGCACGGGTAGTCACTAGAACAGGCTGGGAGATGTCTGCTGATTCTTCTGTCACGGTTTCTTCTTCCTCTGCTGCAAAAGTCATAGCGGGATCTTCTTCCATGGCCGAATCACATACCTGGAGTTTGTCACAGATGATCAAATTGGTGGAATCTTGCTGGTTGGCCAAGTCGTAGCCCAGGAGAAGTTGAATTCCTGGAATGGGGAAAGGTTTTTCCCGAATAGCGACTTGGACCTTTTCACGAATGAATGGACACTCCAGGTAGACTGTGGCGAGCGGGTATGGTGTAGTTGCAGTGAGGTCAGTGATCAGGACAGTTTCTCCAGTGTAGGTGACTTGAGGTGCAGCGGTTTTTAGTAGAATAGACTGCAGCAAAGCTGTGTCCCTCAAGATGCCTATTGGGCTCTTACCCTCGAAATCTCCACCATTGACTGACACAGTTCCTGGATACACATGTCTGTCAAATAAAGCAAATCACTAACAGGAACATTTACATGTAGTACAGGCTTGGTAGGCTTAGTGGGTGGATGCTTTGGCTTAGTTGAAACTGTACTAGTGGTTTTACACTTCGGATTTGGACACTGGTCAATGAGGTGTTCATATGTTTTGCAGTAACGACAGTAAAGTGCATTGTTAGTGTCTTTACGACTTACTTTAGGTGAAGCTTGACTGGACCAAGATGGTTTACTGTAACCTGAGTCAAATGATTTATGAATTAAACTGTAAGTATCAGCTAACTGTGCACATTTACTGAGGTTCGTCTCTCCCTTATCAGCAAGATATAGTCGTATGGGGTTTGGTACTCTGCGGGTAAACTCTTCCATCAGTATTAAATTGATAAGTTCTTGAAATGTGGTCACCTGAGCTGATTCTAACCATTTTAAAAAATACCTGGTTTTGGTCTGCACAAACTCCACGTAGGTTTGAGCCTGAGTTTTTATATAGTCTCTGAGGCGTCGTCGGTAGCTCTCAGTGGAAAGTAGATAGGCGTCAAGGACTGCTTGCTTGAGTACATCGTAGTCAGTCTCGGTGGCAAGAGTACTGAGGACTAAGGCAGCTCTTCCTGTAAGGTGTGACCTGAGCAGTATAGACCATTGAGTCCTAGGCCATTGTAACTGGGTGGCCAAGGCCTCGAATGACACAAAAAAATGAATCTACTTCTGCCTCTACAAAAGGCGGCATCATTTTAATACAATCTGTAGGCTTAAAACATACCGGTAAGTTGGCTTCTGCTTCACGGCGCTGAGAGAGGTGGGTACTTTCAAGTTCTAACTCCTGGCGCCGGAACTCGAGAGCGGTGTCTGATCTACCTTGTTCCAAGCATAATGTGATGCCAACTCCATCCTCCTCTTGTTGTTTCTTGAGTTGAAGCTCTTGAGCTAGGATTTGCAGTCGTTCTACTTCTCTTCGACGTTGTAAGTCAGCTTCCTGTTGCAGGATCTGGAGTAGTTCTTGCTCACGGGCTAATTCAGCTTTTTGTCGTCTCATCTCCTGTTTGCGTTCATCGGTAGCAGCTTCTAGTTGTTCTAACTCGATTTTTAGTTTCATGTGTGTGAGTGTGGTTTTATCAGCAACTCTATGTTGGTCCTGCTGCTCTGGCGTAATAAGATCATTGTCTACAAGATGGTCAATAATCAAGTTATGAAGCTCAGCTTTGGTGACCCCATGGGGAGGAGTGATGTGGTATTCAGAAGTAAGGGTGATTAATTCTGCTCTTGTAGCACGAATTAATGTTTGGAGCTCCTCCTCCGGATTAGCACGAAATACGGCTAACCTAAACATATTGAATATTATATAAAAGCAAAATATCAATAGAAGAAATATGCGAGTACCCTGTAGTCGAACCAATAAGTGAGGATTACTAAACTGCCTTGTAAGTGATGTGGCAATATGCACGAGAATGGTTGTTATATAACTGGCAACACTGTACGTAAGTAACTATCCTGTAAGGCAACAATAAATTTACTAGATAAATTACTGTACTATATATGATAACTTGAAATAAAACTAAGTCTTTAACTTTAGTAAGGACTTGGAGAAACAATATAAATGAATGTTTCAAGATAGTACAATATAAAGAGGATGTAGGGATGTCTGTACCCTGTATTCTAATGAGGATAAGGGCAAGAGTTGTCCTACTGGAATCTAGATAATTAACTGCAGAGTTACCGTTCCTCGTGCTCTGTAAAAGAATAGTAAACTCCCTACCTGAGCAGTTAATCATGAACTTTGAACGAAGGCTTAAGGGTGCAGGGAGTGTCACCACTGTGACGAGAACGGCTATACACGTCCTGAATGTTTAACAGTTCTGGATGCGAAAGGATCTCTTGTCTAATACTTCCTCCTAAGTTCGTAATACAAAGTGGAACATAATAGTTTGAAGACAAATCAAAGTACCAGATAGTACCCGAGGGTCTCGTAGTAAGGTCGAGGGAGGGGAAGACGTACTGTGCGCGCTCTGTTAAAATCGTGACATTAACCAGGATTTCTTAGGCCCACAGTCTTGGATTACTGATTACAGGCATAACAAGTGCATAGTGACCCGCTGGAAAATGGAAATAAGTCATTATCAATGAAACTTTGTGTTAAAAAGAGAATAAACGGGAGACCCCGTGTGAGCCAGTGCACGAGGGTTTGTGTACATGCGTGCATGAGAAAAAATAGTGAATGGTGATTCGTGGAACAGTGAAGTGGAACGGGTATCACAACAACATATAAGTTGGAAGTGAAGGAAAATCGTGCATAGAATATTATAAATATAGAATACTAGAAATATAAAATAGTGGCAAGAGGCGGCATCAGTAGGCTGTGTTTCCACAAGCCACGAGGCCTACCCCAGGGCACGTCCCACAGGGATAAAATACGGAAAATATATAGTGTACTATGGAATGTGAATCTAGGAATTAGTAATAAAGTGAGTGAATACCATTGCAAGCCGGAAATTAGGCAGAAAATTCCTTGTAAGAATACAAGCAAAGAATAAAACAGTGTCAAAAATCGAGTAACTGGAAACTGGTGACATCAACCTGGGATGACAAGAGGTCACCTGTACCGACCGGGGACCAGCTTCGCCACCCTACGCTAAGTACCTCCCATAAAGTTTGAACAAATAACATACATAATATTACAAATATACGATATACATATAATATTATAAATATTAAATATATGAATATATACATATAATTTTATAGAGTTAAAAGGACTGACATCAACAAGTGATCCATACAGTGAACCACAAATACAATACAATACATCGGACAATGGAGAGGTGTGGCGAGTGTTCGGGAGTACTGGGAAAAAGTCATGTAGGCGTTAAGTGTTGCATCTGCAACAAAAGGTTTCACCTGGGCTGTACAGAATTGTCTCCAGGATGCACAAAAAGGCAAGGAATTTACTGGGTCTGCAAAGATGACAGATTAATGCTAGAGAACATAACTAAACTGATGAAAAACATTCCCGAGTCACAAAGATTATCATTCACAGACAAGCTACCAGAGATATATGCGGACTGGGAAAAGACAACATTGGTTAACGACCAAAACCCAGGAACAGATAGTTTAGAGAACCGCAGCAGTAATGTGGAGGAAGAGGGTATTGTAGTACAAAATAACAGCAATATTGTAGAGCCAGGTAATATAAACGATGAGAGCAACAGTGAGACAGAGTGCATAAATGAAGGAATTGGGACGAAAAGCGGAGATGGCTCCAATAAAAAGGGAGACAAGACAGACACAGATATAAATACCTTGAAAAACGCAAAACCGGAACACATTTGCAAATTCTACGCTAAAGGAATATGCAAATATGGAAAATTAGGAACAAAATGCCATTTCTGATCAGGGAGAAAACAAACCAGGAGTGGGGGGACCTTAATTTATTAACTAATGTTTACAGAGCAACTGCTGTACCACAATATACAAGAAGGCGTGTAACATGGCTGAGTAGAATGCCAGTACTGCAAAGATGCAACTAAGGGAATAAGTCATAGGACATTAACTGTGCCTAGTGGCAGCTAGCCGAAGCAATGTTGCAGTACTCGTAATCAGCTTAAAGCTATAATTAAAACAATGCCAGAGATAATTGAGTGGCACAGCCAGTACAGTATGTATAAAATATATTCCGTATACACAGAGGGCATAGAATAGATAATAGTTTCCAGGGGTAACGATATGCTAGTGCCTAGTACATGTAAAGTCTGCAACCCCAAACTTGCACACAAGTGAGCACTTGACATATGGTAAGTAGCGCAACTGCTGTACCACAATATAAGAGAAGGCATGTAACATGGCTGAGTAGAATGCCAGTACTGCAAAGATGCAACTAAGGGAATAAGTCATAGGACATTAACCGTGCCTAGTGGCAGCTAGCCGAAGCAATGTTGCAGTACTCGCAATCAGCTTAATGCTATAATTAAAAACAATGCCAGAGATAATTGAGTGGCACAGCCAGTACAGTATGTAGAAATATATTCTGTATACACAGAGGGCATAGAATAGTTAATAATTTCCAGGGGTAATGATATGCTAGTGCCTAGTACATGTAAAGTCTGCAACCCCAAACTTGCACTACAAGTGAGCACTTGACATATGGTAAGTAGCTGCGGGCAACCCTAGACTTGGGGATCTGGCGCAGCACCCCCAAATTTTAAATTAGAGAGTAAGCATAGGAGAAACGTGAGGAGCTCGAAGAGCAAGATGTTCTGCAGTCAAGGGAGGAGGGCGGGTGTTTCGTGTGGAGTGTACCGTAGCTGTGTAGAAGTGAGAGGGAAACTCCTCGTGCGTTTGCTTAAATGTGCGCCCCCCCCCCCCACGGCACGCGCAGCTCTCACAGAGCGCTGCGTACTTGTTTTCGCCTCCTCCCAGAATTTCCCCGCTTAATTTAAATTAAGCAGTGGCCATTTCTGATCGGGGAGAAAACAAACCAGGAGTGGGGGGGACCTTAATTTATTAACTAATGTTTACAGAGCGACTGCTGTACCACAATATACAAGAAGGCGTGTAACATGGCTGAGTAGAATGCCAGTACTGCAAAGATGCAACTAAGGGAATAAGTCATAGGACATTAACCGTGTCTAGTGCCAGCTAGCCGAAGCAATGTTGCAGTACTCGCAATCAGCTTAAAGCTATAATTAAAAACAATGCCAGAGATAATTGAGTGGCACAGCTAGTACAGTATGTATAAAATATATTCCGTATACACTGAGGGCATAGAATAGATAATAGTTTCCAGGGGTAACGATATGCTAGTGCCTAGTACATGTAAAGTCTGCAACCCCAAACTTGCACACAAGTGAGCACTTGACATATGGTAAGTAGCGCAACTGCTGTACCACAATATAAGAGAAGGCATGTAACATGGCTGAGTAGAATGCCAGTACTGCAAAGATGCAACTAAGGGAATAAGTCATAGGACATTAACCGTGCCTAGTGGCAGCTAGCCGAAGCAATGTTGCAGTACTCGCAATCAGCTTAATGCTATAATTAACAACAATGCCAGAGATAATTGAGTGGCACAGCCAGTACAGTATGTAGAAATATATTCTGTATACTCAGGGCATAGAATAGTTAATAATTTCCAGGGGTAATGATATGCTAGTGCCCAGTACATGTAAAGTCTGCAACCCCAAACTTGCACTACAAGTGAGCACTTGACATATGGTAAGTAGCTGCGGGCAGCCCTAGACTTGGGGATCCGGCGCAGCACCCCCACTCCGCAGGCCAGCGAAGCCGGTCCCCACCCCCCGAAGGGCGAGGTGCCGCTGGCCGCAGAAGAAACTTATCTAGGTAATGGAATGACGTCTTGCCTGACGTAGTGTGGAACGCATCACTTTCCACTGCCGACTGCTCTGATTGCTGCCGGCGCCAGGCCATCCTTGGACATCCGAGTGGCCCTGCGATTCTGGAGGAGTGCGGAGCGTAATCGTTTGGAGGCAGGCCTAGTGCTCGAACGGCGGCACAGAGCACCCATGTGAAATCTTGTCTGGTGACCGGGAAGCCCGATTCGCCCAGGAAGATAGGTCCTGGTCCCAAGCCCCGTCGTCTTAAGTAGTTCGCCATGGCACGTACCGGGCAGTACTTGCTGTAGGGGTCTGCACTCAGGGTTAAAGTGGGGGTACGCCCTGCACTGTGCTTGTAGGAGGCAAACGCGATGTCGATCCCCGTCCGCGATAACGTTAACTGGTCCAAGCGTAGTGTGTGTTGCCCCTTCCCCGTATAGGTCACCTCCCCTAGCCGGAGGCAGGCTTAGAAGGCGAGGGAGAAGAGCGCTCGGTAGCAGGTCCCCCGGTATGACTGTCGTGGCGAATTGCAGTTTGCCGATAACCCTGCAGGTCCCGCAGGGGAAGGCTCTCGGCCCGCAGAGCATCTTCCACTGCGGTCATGTACTTCGTCCTCTTGTCGTCCGGCAGCCTTGTCTCCATACGTCGGGCGTCGATTTCAAGTCCAAGGAAGGTGAGGCAGGGGCGGGGGCCCGCAGTCTTGTGGGGGGCCAGGGAAACGCCTAGGCGCTCACAGAGGGCAATGAACACCCGCAAGCTCCGCAAGCACTCGTAGGTAGAACTCACGCAGATGAAATCGTCCAGCACCTTCACGGCATCCCCACGCCGAACTTCTCCACGAGGATCCATTGCAGGGCGTCGGAGAACGTCTCGAAGATCCTGCAGGAATGTGCCGCCCCATGCTGAGCTTTTTTCATAGTAGTACCGCCCTCCGTGGGCGAAGCCGAGTAGGTGGTAGTCGCTGGGGTTGACCGGGACGATCCGTAAAGCCTCTGCTATATCACATTTTTGCAAGTGCGCCCCCGCGAGCGTCTGACCACAAGGCCGCCGCGTCGTTGATGGATGGTGTTCAGTTGTCGTCTCCCGCGGGATGTTGGCGTTGACGCTCTCGGAGGTATAGGGGTAGCCGAGGATGTGGAGTAGCCTGTATTTTCCCGGCGTAGACTTTCTCTCAGGGCTATAGGAGAACACTTGAAGTTCTCAAAGGGGGGACCTCGAAGGGGCCCGCTATGCGCCCCAGGCTCAGTTCCCTGTCTAGCATAGGTACTAGGAAAAGCATCAAGCGCGTCTGCGTCCACTGGCGTTGTGACGTGTCTTTCTTCCTGCTCTTGTCCTGAGTGGGCGACGGGAACGATTCCTTGGCGGCGGCGACTCGAGGCTTGGCCTGGGGGCACGGGCAGTAGGCAGGATGTCACTTGTGGCAGCGGGCAGAGTGCTTGAAGGTGCAGGAGGGGACGGAGCAGCCTCCCCGGTTGCGTGGAAAGCGTAGCAGTATCCCGGTGGTAGCCCGTAGGCCCGTGCAGTAGAGTGAACGTTCGGCTGGGGAGGCGGCGGCGCGAGCCCCACCTGAAACTGCTCCTGCGCTGCACTTGTCGGACCGAATCTCCAGGTCGAGTCTAGAGCGGTCCAGGGCAGCCCGACCTCTCCTTGTCCCACCTGAATGCCTCGTCGTACCACATCCCGTCGCCGGGGAGGTTGCGCTTCATGGACTTCACCACGCGCGACATGAGTGAAAGCGCCCACCCTCGGCGGGATGTCGATCGAGGTAGATTGAAGCGAAGATGTCGAAGCCGTGCCCCCACTGCTCCAGCGTCAGAGGCGGCAATTTCTTAGTGGATAACTGGGCCCAGAGGGAGTGCATGGCGTGACTCCGAGGGCCTGGCATCGCATTCGTAAGCCAGCAGCTCGCGCCAGTCGATGTACTTGTTTGCCCAGCTTTCTCTCTTAGGGCCAGTGGGACGTGCTCACCTAGCATGGGTGACGGGGTTTGCCACGCGTCCCCAGAGCTGCCCCACCCAAGGACTAGGGTAGTAGGGAACGAGCTCTCTCGGTGGTACTCGCCGTGGGGGACGTGCCGGAAGAGCTGTGTTGCCGCCTTGTCGTGTGGCTCCTCGCCCTTGACCGTGGGCGGCGCGCAGGGGGGGGGGGAGGAGCTGTGGCGAGTAGGCGGTTCGTGGGGCGTCCGTGTTGTCCGCTCCGCC
>WNGS01000673.1:29306-49308 GCA_020271785.1 Procambarus virginalis | reverse complement strand
GATGTGTTTACTAGGTTTTTTCTCACAATCTTCTCCATCACCTTGCATGGTATACAAGTTAAGGACACTGGCCTGTAGTTCAGTGCCTCTTGTCTGTCACCCTTTTTGTATATTGGTACTACATTAGCAGTCTTCCATATTTCTGGTAGGTCCCCCGTTTCCAGTGACTTACTATACACTATGGAGAGTGGTAAGCAAAGTGCTCCTGCACACTCTTTCAATACCCATGGCGAGATTCCATCCGGCCCAACAGCTTTTCTCACATCCAGCTCCAATAGGTGCTTTTTGACCTCATCTCTTGTAATTTCGAACCTATCCAAGGTCACCTGGTTTGCTGCCACCTCTCCCAGCGCCGTGATATCTCCCTGTTCTATTGTAAAGACCTCCTGGAACCTTTTGTTGAGTTCTTCACACACCTCTTTGTCATTCTCTGTGTACCTGTCCTCGCCCACCCTAAGTTTAATCACCTGTTCCTTCACTGTTGTCTTCCTCCTGATGTGACTGTGTAGTAGCTTTGGTTCAGTCTTGGCTTTGTTAGCTATATCATTTTCATACCTTTTCTCAGCTGCTCTTCTCACACTGACATACTCGTTCCTGGTTCTCTGGTATCTCTCTCTACTTTCTGGTGTTCAGCTCCTTTGCTTTCATACATTCCCTATTAAACCACGGATTCTTCCTTTGCTTCTCTGTTTTTTCCTGTTGGGCTGGGACAAACCTGCTTACAGCCTCCTGACATTTTTGGGTGACATAGTCCATCATGTCTTGTACGGACTTGGTTCCGAGTTCTGTGTCCCAATGTATATCCCATAGGAATTTATTCATCTCCTCATAGTTTCCCTTTCTGTACGCCAGCCCTTTGGTTCCCAGTTCTTTTTTGGGGGTGATAATTCCTAGCTCAACCAGGTACTCAAAGCTCAATACACTATGATCACTCATTCCCAAGGGGGCTTCCAACTTAACTTCCCTTATATCCGACTCATTTAGGGTAAATATCAAATCAAGCAAGGCTGGTTCATCCCCTCCTCTCATTCTTGTCGGTCCCTTGACGTGTTGACTTAGAAAGTTTCTTGTTGCCACATCCAGCAGCTTAGCTCTCCATGTGTCTGGGCCTCCGTGTGGGTCTCTGTTCCCCAATCTATCTTCCCATGGTTGAAGTCTCCCATGATTAGAAGTCTGGATCCGTTCCTGCTAGCCTCAGAAGCTGCTCTCTCTATTATATTGATGGTGGCCATGTTGTTTCTATCATATTCCTGTCTGGGTCTTCTGTCATTCGGTGGGGGGTTATATATGACTACTATTATAATTTTCTGTCCTCCAGTTGCAATGGTGCCTGATATGTAGTCCCTGAAACCTTCACAGTTCTGAATTACCACCTCTTCGAAACTCCAACCTTCTCTTAGTAGCAAAGCCACACCACCTCCTCCTCTCCCTTCTCTCTCTTTCCTCACTACATAGTAGCCCTGTGGAAACACTGCATTTGTTATGATTTTCGTTAGCTTTGTTTCTGTGAGTGCTATTATGTCTGGGTTTTCTTCTAGTGCCCACTCTCCAAGTTCACTAGTTTTATTTGTAATCCCATCTATGTTAGTGTACATCGCCTTGAAGCTCACTTTCTTCTGTTCATTTACATATCCCTTTCTTGGCGAGTATTCTACTGGTGTGGGAAGCTGTTCCATGGGTGAGAGGATCTGTGAGGTGGTTTGCAGGGTCGCAGAGGGTTTGGGGTGGGGGGTGGGGGTTTAAGGGAAGGGGAACGGGTAGGGTGTGGGTTAAGGAGATAGGGGGGACATGGAGGATACGGGGTGAGGGGGGAGGAGGAATAGGGAGGGTATGGGATGAAGGGGGAAGGGGGACTGGGGGGGAAAGGTGGGAGGGGGGACATGATGGGAATGGGGATGGGGTGTCGGGGTCAGAATGGGGGTGGGGGGGAGGGAGGGTTGGGTGGGGGCAGGTAGGGTGAGGGGAAGGAAGGGTTTCTATGCAGAGGGGGTTGGTGGTGTTGCCCCCCCCCCTCTGGTGTTGCTGGGATGCTGGTTTTGGGTTCCCCTCTTGTCTCTGGGACTGCTGTGTTGGGGGCTGTGATTTCCTGGTTTGCTCCTCTCTCCCTGCGCTTCCTCCTTGCCTCTGCTGCCCTGGCTCTCTCCTCCTTCGTCCTGTCCCTCTGCAGGAATACTTGTTTGTATCCCTCCACATGTTGGAGACGACTCTTCCTTTCTAGAATATGTATAGTGTAGTGCCTCGCAGGTATCAAGCCGCCTGCTATCGCTGTATCTATCGATGATTTCCGGGTTTTTTGTTAAGATTTCTCTGGTGATGGTCTGGTTGTGGGAAGAGATTATATGTTCCTTAATGGAGCCCTGTTGCTTATGCATCGTTAATCGCCTAGAAAGAGATGTTGTTGTCTTGCCTATATACTGAGTTCTTTGAAGCTTACAGTCCCCAAGTGGGCATTTGAGGGCATAGACGACGTTGGTCTCTTTTAAAGCGTTCTGCTTTGTGTCTGGAGAGTTTCTCATGAGTAGGTTGGCTGTATTTTTGGTTTTATAGTAAATCGTCAGTTGTATCTTCTGATTTCTGTCTGTGGGGATAACGTTTCTATTAACAATATCTTTCAGGACCCTTTCCTCCGTTTTATGAGCTGTGGAAAAGAAGTTCCTGTAAAATAGTCTAATAGGAGGTATAGGTGTTGTGTTAGTTGTCTCTTCAGAGGTTGCATGGCGGTTCACCTTCCTTCTTATGATGTCTTCAACGAAACCATTGGAGAAGCCGTTGTTGACTAGGACCTGCCTTACCCTACAGAGTTCTTCATCGACTTGCTTCCATCCTAAGCTGTGGCTGAGAGCACGGTCGACATAAGCGTTAACGACACTCCTCTTGTACCTGTCTGGGCAGTGACTGTTGGCATTTAGGCACATTCTTATGTTAGTTTCCTTATTGTAGACTGCAGTGCAGAAACCTTCGTTCCTTTCCATGACTGTTACATCTAGAAAGAGCAGCTTCCCATCCTTCTCCATCTCGTAAGTAAGTGAAACGCAACACAGAATTCTGCTCAAATGCTTCCTTCAGCTTCTGTAGATGTCTGACATCAGGTACCTGTGTAAAATGTCGTTAACATACCTGCAGTATATGGCCGGTTTAAACTTCATGTCGACCAAGACCTTTTGCTCGATGGTACCCATGTAGAAGTTTGCAAACAGGACACCTATCCTGTTAGGTGTCCTGTTTGCAAACTTCTACAAGTCGATGAAGAACTCTGTAGGGTAAGGCAGGTCCTAGTCAACAACGGCTTCTCCAATGGTTTCGTTGAAGACATCATAAGAAGGAAGGTGAACCGCCATGCAACCTCTGAAGAGACAACTAACACAACACCTATACCTCCTATTAGACTATTTTACAGGAACTTCTTTTCCACAGCTCATAAAATGGAGGAAAGGGTCCTGAAAGATATTGTTAATAGAAACGTTATCCCTACAGACAGAAATCAGAAGATACAACTGACGATTTACTATAAAACCAAAAAAACAGCCAACCTACTCATTTATTTATTTATATATTTATATGTATACAAGAAGGTCCATTGGGTTTGAGAGAATACATTGAATAGTACAGTATTTACAGACTTGTAAAGCCACTAGTACGCGCAGCGTTTCGGGCATTGAGAAACTCTCCAGACACAAAGCAGAACGCTTTAAAAGAGACCAACGTCGTCTATACCTTCAAATGCCCACTTGGGGACTGTAAGCTTCAAAGAACTCAGTATATAGGCAAGACAACAACATCTCTTTCTAGGCGATTAACGATGCATAAGCAACAGGGCTCCATTAAGGAACATATAATCTCTTCCCACAACCAGACCATCACCAAAGAAATCTTAACAAAAAACCCGGAAATCATCGATAGATACAGCGATAGCAGGCGGCTTGATACCTGCGAGGCACTACACATCAAGAAGTCAACACCAGCAATCAACAGCCAATTAATGCACAACTATATTCTACCTACTTCAAGACTCCGCTCCAATATAGAAGCATCAAGAAATATGGGCCAATAGGCCCTCTGCAGTTACTTCCATTCTTGCCTTCAATTTACCCAATTACTATCCCATTAATACCTATTGTTTCGTGTTCTGGCCTGTGTTGAAAGTTTGTTCACCTCATCCAAAACTGTTGTAACATATCACCTCACCCAAAATGCGGGTATAAAATGAAAGCTGTTTAGACCATAGCGTAGAAAGAAATCTGTTTAGTGTTTGCAGGTTATAGTTGTGTGTGTGTAAAACTAAAAGTCTTTGAAAATGTAATAAGTTATTACGAAACGCGTTCAAGTGTCGCGTCAGAATATATAAATATAAATATATATATATATATATATATATATATATATATATATATATATATATATATATATATATATATATATATATATATATATATATATATATATATATATATATATATATATATATATATATATATATATATATATGTGTGGGTGTACTCACCTATTTGTGCTTGCGTCTAATAGGTTGAGCTTTGGCTCTTTGGTCCCGCCTCTCAACTGTCAATCAACTGGTGTACAGATTCCCGAGCCTACTGGGCTCTATCATATCTACCCTTGAAACTGTGTATGGAGTCAGCCTCCACCACATCACTGCCTAATGAATTCCATCCGTTAACTACTCTGACACTGAAAAAGTTCCTTCTAACGTCTCTGTGGTGATGTATTAATATTGTATTAAGATGTATTAATATACGAAAGTACTTAAGGAAATTCCTGTTTTATTTTTCCTCCGTGGTCTGACATTGTCATATATATATATATATATATATATATATATATATATATATATATATATATATATATATTAATATATATATATATATATATATATATATTTATATATATTTGTGTGTGTGTATAAATCCCATTTTTTCATTAAGAAGTCTAGGTATACGCAGCATTGTGCTGCTACCCCATTCTATATGAAGAATTACAAAGTGTAAAATAAAAAACTGGCTTCAAGTTTATCTAATATCCGCACCTCACAGGCTTCACGAAAAAATTAACACTTAATGAATAGGATGACAATGGAGAGTTGAAAACAATGTATAACCACGAAGGAAAATTAAAATAGGAAATTACTTAGCACTTCCGTGTTAATCAACACACCAACCAAAGTATATTATGACATGTTGATTATCACGAAAGTGCTTAAGTAATTTCCTGTTTGATTTTTCCTTCGTAGTTATACATTGTTATATGTATATATTTTCAGATTATAATTCGTAATATGTAAATATCTCAGAGTAAAATAATGTACATTCGTATTTTTTACTTTACAACATAAATAATAATTTTGTTTAGTATTTATTTATAATAACATTTTATTTTACAAACCCATTGTACCATCTTGTAAATATATTACTATTAATATTATTATTGGTAAATGGTAAAGATAAATAGACAGGTTTTGGGCAGATCTAGACATGCCGAAAGGCTTTGCGAGTTAGTGGCTTAAAAAGAATGTAAGAACACCAATGTTATGTACTCTCTCGAGAAAATATATTTTCTTGTATACAAATGAATAAATAAATTCGTTAGTTTAATTCTAATGCTTGAAGGCGAGAACAGTTGTGAACGCTAGCTAGCGCACAAGTATATGAGCGCCCAAAATACTGTTATACAAAAGACATGTACAGACAGGCGCGTGGTTTCTGACTTCTTTTTTATTTATTAATATTAAATATTAGGCGCTTGCTCTCAACTCTTTAAGACATAACTGTAACATGCTCGTGTCTGAAGCTAGACACAAATACAACAAAATTATTAAGGATGGTAACAGAGTCCATTTCATGTGGTCTCCATCTCATTTTGGCCTCCGAATGCATGATAGAGCTGATAAGTTAGCCAAAGAATCTGCCTTTAAAGGAGCCGTTGAGTATAATCTTGGATTGTCAATGAGCAATCTAAGAGCAGCAGTACACCGAGAACTTCAACAAGATCTTGTAGATCTGTGGCAAAGTGAAATTGACACCAGTAATTCCATCTATCATCATACTATCATGCAAGAGGAGCCCCACATCTATGGATCATCCAATAAAATCAGCAGACTTCTAGATGTTACTACTGCTCGGCTTAGACTCGGTTACAAGTATCTCTGGGAATTCTCATTATCTGCTGATGTAGACCTGACCAAATGTAAACTGTGTCAACAAAATTATTCGCACACCCTCCGTCACTATGTGATGGAGTGCGAAAAGATATACGTGAATTTAGAGACAATTCTATAACCAATGTTCCAGCGATGTGTAAATATTTCATTCAAAATGATCTGCTACCAGAAATTTTAGCCAAATATCCCCAGTTTGCTAACTGTAGGTAGTAACTAAGTGATTGTAACCTATCCACCGCTACCCACTGGATGGGGGGCGGTGTGCAGGACAAACATATAAATTGTGACACTAGCTCTCCACATATGTCAGTTGCTTAATTTAGAACCTGTACTTGAGGTCGATCTCGAACCCATTGTTGATGTGACGACTTATATTGAATTTTGTAACTAGCTCATCAAGATTGTAACTTGCTTAGCTAAATGAATTGTGGGGTTCAGTCCCTGAGCCCATTATGTGCCTCTGTAACCCTTTCCACTACCGCCCACAAGATGGGTATGGGGTGCATAATAAATGAACTAAACTAAAAACACTGTGTGGTCCTTCATACAGAATAGGGAAGCAGCACATTGCTGTGTATACCTAAACATGTTAAAAATACATTGTGAGGAGTATTGTAGAAACTAGTAAGAGTAATTATAATATAATGTTTCCATGTTTCAGTGCTTATCTCTTGTGAAAACCGCGAAGAGTTGTTTAGTCAGAATTGATCTGTTTTTTGTATTGATCGAGGCTGGTATTTTCTAAATTGATTCCATGTATGTCTAACCATCCTGTAAGATGGGAGTATTAGATAAACTTATAGCTAGTTTTTTATCTACACTGTGCAATATTCCATATAGAATAGGGTAGCAGCACATTGCTGTGTATACCTAATCTTCTTAATAAAAAAAATCAGTAATAAAGATTTTAAATTATAGTTTGTATTATTATAAATACAGTACTGTATTATCCTTATTAAATCATGTTGACCATGGATCATTAAGATCTCATGTTGATATGTAATAGTCATATTTCTTTTGAACTGCTAATCCATGCTAATCATTCATTAAATTGTGCATTATGTCTCAGTTTTTCACTTCCTTGGATATACTGTATAGTACAAAAAGATAGGATAAAAATAAACCAGTAATATTTCTTTCATTATATTTTTTATTTAAATAACTACATCAATATTTTTACAGCTGACAGGATTTGTTTTACCATACAGGTGCATTATTTGTTAAAAAAATTTTGATTTATTGTTACACACAATGGTGCTACATAGCCTTCCCAGCTTGGTGCCTTCTTTTAATACTTACTGATTAATAAATAAATAATAATAAATAAATTTTATTCAGGAAAAGTACATACAGTTGATTTACAAACATAATGTTGGATTTATAGACAGAGCTAGTACATACAATACCTAAAGCCACTAATACTCATAGCATTTCGGGCAAGGTGTTGGGGGAAAAAACACTTAGACTAAAACTTAATAGTAATCGGGATTAGGTATAAATTATGTTGAAAGAAGGAATAAAAAATAAAAAATAAAAAAAGGGGGATAACATAGCAGAAATCAGCAATTGTACACGTTGGTGAACAGCATTATTTTATTTTTTATTTTATTTATTCATATACAAGAAGGTACATTGGGAATGTGAGAATATATATTATGGTAATGACAATCTTGTAAATAAAAAGCCATTAGTATGCACAGCGTTTCGGGCAGGTCCTTAATCTAAGAAAATTTTAAGTAGGTAAATACTTGCAAAATTTATAAAAAAAATGACAATAGTTACATGGCAAGAAAAAAAAAAAGATGAGAGAAAATTGTAGGTACTGTAAATTAAAGCACTTAAGTAGCTACGATTGATTGCAATGACAGCTTGAATGGTAGTTGACAAAAATTGGTAGGCACAATACAGCATATGGCTAGCACATAAAAGAAGACAGCAATGAACACAATGATAAGGTTGTTTGGGTTAAATACATAAGAATTAGGAGATTGGGTAACACTAGGTACAGAGCAAATTTAAAGCTCAGTGTAGGAAACTAAGAAGATGAAATTAGGTACTTTTTGGTTTTGCTTTTAAATAAGGCAAAAGTTTTACAGTTTTTCCAATTCACTAGGGAGTGAGTTCCATAGACTAGGTCCCTTAATTTGCATAGAGTGTTTACACAGATTAAGTTTGACCCTGGGGATATCAAAGAGATATTTATTTCTGGTGTGGTGATAATGGGTCTTATTACACCTGTCCAGAGAGAGTTTCTGAGCATGGTTTGCATTTAAGAACAGGGTTTTGTAAATGTAGTTGACACAAGAGAATGTGTGGAGGGAGTTAATATTTAGCAAGTTTAGGGATTTAAACAAGGGAGCTGAGTGTTGTCTGAAAGCAGAGTTAGTTATTATTCCGATAGCAGATTTTTGCTGGGTGATGATGGGCTTAAGGTGGTTTGCAGTGGTAGACCCCCATGCACAGATACCATAATTAAGATAGGGGTAGATTAGTGCATAACATAGTGAGAGGAGAGCAGAGTTAGGAACATAATATCTGATTTTGGATAGTATACCAACTGTCTTAGAGACTTTCTTAGTTATGTGTTGAATGTGGGTGATGAAGTTGAGTCTCTTGTCTAGGAATAGGCCAAGAAACTTGCCATCATTTTTATTACTGATGTTAATGTTGTCTATCTGTAGCTGAATTGCATTTGATGATTTGCTTCCAAATAAGATGTAGTAAGTCTTTTCGATGTTTAATGTTAGTTTGTTAGTTGACATCCATAAGTGGACTGTTTTTAATTCATTGTTTAAAAAATAGCAAGACATGGGTTGACATTTAGGGGGGTAAGGTAGGTTACATGGAGCTAATTAGGTAATACTTGGTTTTACACTTAAACTGGTTGAGAGAGGTACAGCCTTTGACATGATTTGGGAGGTCATTCCACATTCTGGGTCCCTTGATTTGTAGAGCACTTCTAGTTTGGTTACACACAGCCAAATTATGTAACAGGAAAAGGTCTTGGACACAAATTTGTTCCAGGCTAAATGTAGAGGAATCAGCTGAGTATTCTTCAAAGAAAATAAGTTGCCTCAGCTTATAAGGTAAATAAAATAAGCATTTCTCAAATAAGAAGCTGCCTCACCATACTGCCTTACTGCTACATAGCCTTCCTGGCATGGTGTCTTCTTTTGATAATTGCTTGTTCCACACCCAAGCTGTATAATAGGAAGAGGTCTTGGACCCCTACGTCCCTCTTTCTTTTTTAATAGTCCATATAGTCATAATTATAGCTTTAAGTATTCAATGAATAAGGTTTTTGACATTTTTACCCTTCTCCTTACCTAACATCATTTGTGCAGCATATATTTTTATGTCTCACCCAGATTTAATTTAAAAATAAAACCAAACTAAATAAATTAGAAATGGGTATGTATAGCTAAGGTACACCCTTACTACTAGGTGAACAGGGGCATTTGATGATAGTAAATGATCCCATCAGGCAGGTCTCATCACCTTCTCTCATATTTCATGTTCACCAGTGTTTATTTACTTAATAACTACGGGTATAATATCTTGGTATTATAAAACTAATTCTAATATCATAAAGGACATATTTACTCAAAGTTTCAAGCAGAGAATGCACATATAACTAACACGAAGGACTCCTCTTCACGAGATTCAATTTTTATAATCGTTTGTTTATGTTCCAAAATCTTAAAATCGATCCCAGTGTTATGTAGTAGAGAAAAATTTAGCTATATCCAGTTTACGTAAAGCTACGAGTGGTCGAAACCACACTTAGATCCCGGACCAAACTTACGAGGGTTTTTCAACTTAGTGTAGCTACCTGAATACCAACGTAGCCGCCACGAAGGTGCTAAGAAGGAACGGTCTGCCCTATTCCTTCCCTGGCGGGAGGTTGACAGCCGCCAACACTTCAATGATGCCAGCTTTGTGCACAGCAACTGTACATTCCTAGTTATAAGAACTATCTTCCCCACTTTCTCCTATTCTTCTCATTTCGCCATTTCAACAGGTCAAGTGGAACGGTGCAGTGGCCCATGCGGTTACCTGTAAAATCTGGGGGGCCACTTGACTTGGGCATCTGTTCACCCTTGTAGCAGGGTTAGGCTGTCTTAGGGGACATTCTGTCCACATAGGAGAATAAGTCACTGAGGGCTACCCTCTGCGAGTCCCAACCAACCAAGTGAAATATCTAAGTGTTTATCCAAGTCGTCTGAGCACCGATCTCAAACCCACTGAGAGTGCTCTTCCCCTCAGAGCAGGTTTATGACTGTTGGCGCTGATGACTGGTAAGGCATGCTGCCTGCTCTGCCATTTGTCGTGTTAATCATCATCATATGATTATCAATGGAAACCAGGTATCGGAAGAGGTTAGAGCAACAATTAATGCCGCCTGAAGAAGCAGGTATGGAGGAGGTAGCTGCTGGACCGCCTCAGGGCTCTCCCCTACCGTGACCAGTGACACTGTCACCCCACCACCCAGTGATGATGGGTTTGTGGCGGTGCTAAATAAGAGCCAGAGAAGGAAACAAGGGAAACAGAAGCCTGGTGAACAACAGGGTGGAAGGCGTCCCATAGCACCAAGGAGCAAGTACACACGTCTGACCTTCCCTAAAGGCACGAGTGTAGCGGACAGGATTGTGTGGAGTAAGAAACTGAGTGTGGTGTAACCACCTGTCTCTGCAGGCGTGGTACGTCCACATGTCAACTCCCCATATGTGTATGTTTTAAGAGAGAAGCAGCAGGTTGTGGAGGATCTTCTACAAGGGGAAATAGGTGATGTAAAGCTCTCCCCCTCTAGATAATCCAACACCGAACAAGAAGATGGATGAATACCTAATCTACAGGTACAGTCACGGGTATCCACTACAGTGGGCCTATGAATTAGACGGGGTACACAGAGCACGAAGATTGACCAAGAATGGTAAGCCTACTGATCAAATAGTCATAGTCTGGAAAAAGCCTGATCTGCCACCTGACCAGTATTGGTTTGGTGGGTTGTATGCGCGCCCCAGCACGTTCAGGTTGTGGGAGCCGAACCCTGTGGAGTGTTACGAGTGCTGTGGCAGTGGCCACATAGCTAAGCACTGCCGGTGCTCCACACCCAAGTGTGCTCTTTGTTCCAGTCCTCATCCACTGAAGGACTGTCAGTATAAGAAGACCAGAGACCAAAGAAAGCAGGAACAGGAGCAACAGAACACTGCAACAGAAGCAGGGCAACAACCTGAATCTGTGGCTCCGTCTAAACCACCGCTGAAGTGTTTCAGATGTGGTACGGAAGGAGTAACCATCTGGCACTCAGACTGTACCAAACGGCCAGCCTTCCTTGGCACAAGGAGGCAAGTGCCCGAGACACAAGTGCCTACTGATGCCGGTTCTAGTACTGTTGACCCATCCCACAGTGGTGACAGTACCAGCAACGCCCCCGACAACACACAACAGCCTGAGACAACAGTTAAAGGACAGTTGGCAACCTTGCAAGCACAGGTAGCAGAACTGACTGAAATTATACAGAGGCTATGTCAAGCTCCTCCACAAGAGATACAGCAGCCTCCACACTGTTGTGTCACAGCCGTGGCCCGCGCTGGTAAAGGTTCCTGTGGTGGTGGTGGTGGTGACGGCGGCGGCGGCGGCAGCAGCAACGGCGGCAGCAGCGGCGGCGGCGGCGGCAGCAGCAGCAGCAGCAGCAGCAGCAGCAGCAGCAGCAGCAGCAGCAGCAGCGGCGGCGGCGGCGGCGGCGACAGCAGAGATGAGACCGACAACGGAGGCGGTGGCAGCGACGCCGTCAGTCAACTCAAGGATGACAGCAGTGTTAGTGACACAGAAACATTAACTGGAAGAGGAAGTCGACCTGCATTAGCATATTTTAAAATGATTCATGACCTTAACGAGCGCGCTCAAGCCAAGTACGAGAATGAAAATGATAATATTCTGAGTGACAGTAATTATGCCATACGACTTACAGAGAACATTCACTCGCGGACCATCCCGAGTCGCTCAGTGATCAAGAAACTGATGACGTCACCAGATGTTCCTGACGACACCAAACGCCAGGTTGGTGCGGCTCTTTACGTCGTAGAGTCACTTATGGACACATTGTGGAAGTGGGACAAGGACAACAGTGGGACCACCAGTCCCAGGGAGGAACAACACCAAGATGATGGCTGCTGCTGACACAAGGACCATTAAGTTTCTAAGTTGGAACATTCGTAGCATCAACAAAAGACTGAATGATCTAATTGCACATGTTACCAGTAACAACGTAGATATAATTGCTTTACAGGAGCCCTACACGTCCAATATGATAAACAAAACCCCACCAAAGATCAGAGGGTATGCATCCTATAATAACAGTAACGCCACAGGCCTATTAACATACATCAGAAGTGATTTACCGCACATTCTTGTGAGCACATCACACAATGTACACACACAGTACCATCACTTTCATGTACAAACTACAGCAGGCCACTTTTCATTCCTCAACGTATATGCCAGAAGCCAGAAACTCAATGTAACATTGCTCCCAGATCTAGACAATCATGGGACAATATACATGGGAGATTTTAATGCTAGACATATTACGCTGGGAGACAGTATTAACAACGATAATGGATGCAAATTTATCAAATATGTTTATGACAACAGATTAACCGTGTATACTACGGATACCCAAACTCATTTATTGGGAGGCAGACTTGATTATGTAATGGGTAGAAACCTTGTGCAAGATAGGATGGAATGTTCGTTGGTAAATCACTTGGTTAGTGATCACTATGCAGTTTCTGCTTCCTATGAGGTACAGTGTGATGTACCTAATAGACATCAGAGACGGAAAATGAATATTCCATATGGCTTGCATGACCACTTTATTAATTGTATATCAAAATGCAATCAAGATTACACAATAACGAATGTACAAGCCTTCTCCAGAGATCTCGTTGATACGATTACTACCTACTACGACACATGGGTGTGTTGGGGAACAGGTCGTAAGCCTAGCAGAAGTGGACAACACCTGCCACCACCCAAGTTTTTTTTTTTTTTTTAATTTTACATGCAAGCATGCTTATAAATACAATAAAACAAAACAAAACCACAGATATAACAAGAAAACATACACGTGCAAAAAAAAAAATAAAGGACATACATACAGAAACACAAGACAAACGCCTGCCGGAAGGGCCGACCACAAAACAACAAAATTTACAAAAAAACAAAGGTCAACAATAAATACAAAAACAAAATTTCAATAATGAAGACAAAACACTTCGGAATACAACACAGAAGTGATTCTAAAACAGTAAAAAAAAAAAACCAGAACAAGGCTACCATCACCGTAAACACACACGGAGAGGCACCAACATGAACAAAAACAATAATAAGAATAATAACAAAAATAAAAAGACAGGAATATAAAAGGCAAACATACACAGGAACAAAACCATACACGCCACAAGCCTGAAGTGTTCTCAGCACTAAACAAACAAGTGCACAAACAACACTATTAACCAAATAAACCACAAAACATAATAAAGGAAACATACCAACCTCTACCAGACACACTCACACAGGAACCGGACACATACGCACACTGCACACACCTCACATAATATAAACCCACAACCACAAACCGGAGCACGCAGGGACCGGTAAACAAACCCTCCCCACCCATTCACACACCCGACCCACCCCACACAACCACGCACACTAATGTCAATAACCCACAACCCACAATACATAAAGGAATCATGGGTCAAGCAAAGCCAACTCCTCGGGAGAAAGATACTTTTCAGGGAACGACTTCCAAGGATACTTTTGTTTATAGTCCTCCCAAATCATATACTCCTGGTCGGTGGGGCGACGACCCCCATCCGCCGCGGACCCGGCATAAACTCTGGAATCTCCAGATCAGGCGGAAACGGGTACTCCCGAAGTTCAAAGGCGCAAGTCGCATAACGAGGCTGGGGAGCACAAGCCACGCCCTCCGACGTAGCAGACGACATCAATGAAGCGTACGAGGGCTGCCGAGACGGCCGCGTCTCCGGACGCACAGGAGCAGGGGACAAGCGACGAGAAGGCAATGCCTCCACCGAGACCGCAGGAGACACTGAAGAGATGGCCGCAGAAGGAAGAGGCGGCGAAACCGTAGTCGAGGAACCGGGGACCGAGGCAGGAGTCACAGAATCACCAGAGCGAGCAGTCTTTTTCAACAGCAGCACAAGGCCACCCCGCTCACCACGGACCTCAGCAGGGGGCACCACCCCCCACGAAGAACCGGAGCCAGCCGAGGCAGGCGATGCACCCGAAGCAGGAACCGCAGCCACGAGATCGGAAGTGGAGGCGGAAAGACCGTCACAGGCATCCTCTGGCAAATGCACCTCCACCACCACCGTAGTACGCAATGCAGCCGAAGCCACCCCGCTGTCGCCTACAGACTCACAAGCGTCGAATTCGCCAACGTCCTCCCATGCAGACGACGAACGCCGGAAACGCTTAGGCATGGGCCGCACATCATCAGACCCGGAGGCCAACTCAGACACACGCTCAATACAAGCCGGGCGAACCGACGCACGCCGCAGTACTGCAGCATCCTCAATCACATGGGGCACCAGGCCAGACACATGGGGAAGCGCCGGAACCACCCCAGCACCCAGCACATCCGGAACAGACGTCGAGGGTGCAGGGACAGGGACAGATGCAGCAGAGGAAGACGGGGATTCGAGCAGAGTGTCGGCCGAAGAATCCCAGATTATTATTATTAACATCTTTATTGACAAAATTAATTACAATTTTGCCTAATCTGAGGATTTTGATAGTCTGATTACGGTGAGAATAATGTTAGTATTCACTGTCACGCAGGACAGAGGGTCATACATAAGACAATAGGTCTAAACTGTAGGCTGAAGCAAATATATATCATGGTTACAATCAATGTTTTAATGTATGGATATGTGAAAACAACTTTCTATTGTGCACTGCCACACAAGGGCAGGGATGGGTTCATAAGTGATGCAGCTTAGAAGTAATATAGATAAAAATTGTTCTTCATTCTTTAAAATGGACAAGCAAATTTGGGTAAATTGTTAGGATGTCGTCCAGAACACCTGAGTCAATAAAATAGTTACACAGTTGGTGGTACAAGAGGCCAGGAGGTCTAAAGTCCTTTACGGTTTCACATTCATCAATGTAGTGTTCTAGTGAATGCATTAAAGGTTTATCACAGAGTTTACAATCTGAGTATTCTGGTAGTGGCTCAGCCTCACTAACCTGCCAGATGTGTCTATAGCCAAGGCGAATTCGCGCAATGACTACATCACATTGCCTGGTTCGGTTACTGTGCTGACCATACAAATACCTATTATTACAAAACTTGTCATAACTTTTAATACTGCAGCTTTCAGGTCTCTGGGCATTTCTTAGTTCTTCTAAATCTGAATTAATTTCTTTAATTTGTATGTTTCTAATAACTGCATTAGATAGTCCAAAGTCATAATCAATGTTTTCTTTCCTGCAAGCCTCATTGGCCAATCGATCTACGAAGTCATGTTTTCCAACTCCAACATGGGATGGGATCCACACAAATTTTATACAAGAGTTATTATCATTGGCAAAAATTACATTCCATTTAATATTACAAGCTACTTCCGACATACATTGTGATGGGTTATTTAAGGACTGCAGAGCACTTTTAGAGTCACAGAAAATAACTCCACCACCATTGAGCTTAAGGTATTCAGTGGCTAGATAAATGCCCAATAGCTCGGTCTGTGTCGTGCTAGCCCAGTTGTTCAATCTCTGTGTAGTAGACATGATCATTTCATTCCCTTTATACACTGCACATGCACAACCTGTTCTACCAGTGCCTAACTGCACAGAGCCATCAGTAAAGGCATAGGATTCAGTTGGTTTGAGAATTTGAAGATGACTGTCAATAGCTTCTAATGTTATACATCTCAAAATGTCAGTGTTATACATTTGTTTTACACTGATGGGGGTATAATGCAGAGAGATCTCCACATCTTTCCAAGGGGGAATATAGTGAACAGTTTTATCAGGGTTAATAGACACATTCAGTTTCCGAAGATTATAGGCACAACTACTGAGCCACACACTGTAGGGAGCTTTTTGCGGCGGATTGAGAGAACAGTCAGAATTGTTTAGAATGGATCTCAATTTAATTTGAATAGAGCTGGGGGGACCATTATTTTTCAAAGTTTTGGCGCAAAACATAGTACTAAGTAGAACTATTCTTTCGTAAATGGAAGGTAAGTTTAGTTCCTTTCTCATGTTAACAATTCTGACAGTTCTAGGACAACCCAGGATGATGCGCATGGCATCATTCTGTACTACATCTAGACCTTGTAATTGTTTAGGAGAAAAATTAAGAAGATGCAAGGCATAATAATCAACAACAGATCGTATAAATGCAATATAGAAACTACGGCATATTTTATGTTAATGCCAAATCCTTTGCCAACCAGAGTTTTGAGAGGTTTAAGACGCTCAACTAGTTTTTTGCGCAGGTTGCTGACGAGATTTGCATCATTAACCTCGACTCCAAGATATTTATAAGACTCGCAAGTCTCCACGGGCACTCCATTAATAGTATAGTTAACATGAAGAGAATGGGGAATAAGAACCCTTGTTTTATCAACAGAGATTATGAGGCCACATTCTACTACTTTCTTGGAGAATGCATCAAGTAACACTTGTAGCCTTGGTTTACTGTGTGCCATAATACAAATATCATCAGCATAGCATATAACAGTTTCCGTAGGTTGTACAGGAATGTCATGGATAAGTTTGTGCATAAGTATATTGAAGAGCATAGGGCTTAGGACACCACCTTGAGGTGTGCCTAGTTCGAATGCATCTGTCCTTGTACTTTTAACTCCTTTAAATAGGACACTAGCACGCCTGTTGGATAGGTAACTCTTTATCCAACTCAGAAGATTACCTTTGATTCCAAATTCAGCAAGTTGCTCTAATATTATTTCGCCATTCGCTACATCGAAAGCTGACTTTAGGTCAATAAAGGCTGCCTGTGTCCCATCCTGGGAGTTTACAAAATATTCAGCAAAGCATGTTTGTGTGCTACACTTGGGCATGAAACCATATAGGTTTGGGGCCAGTTTTTCTTTGACCTGAAACATTACACGATTGAGAACAATTCTCTCCAAGACTTTACACATGCAAGATGTAAGGGAAATGGGTCTGAATTTTTGAGAGTTAGGTTTAAGAATTGGTATTATGAGACTTTGTGTCCATTTCGTTGGCAAGATACCTTGTGAGAGACTCATTTGAGACACTAGGCGGAGCAGGAGGAACACCAGGCGATGACACAACCTCCGGAGGAGAAGTCACCACCACAGGGGGCGCATCAGGCGACACAGGGGGCATATCCATATTCAGAAGAGAGCGGGAAGCGCTGGCGGGTGGACCGGCACTGGCACCTCTGCAGAAAATTCGTGTTATTTTCGTCTCCACTCAACGCTGCATGGCCTAACTGCTGCCCAGCATGAGTAAGTGCATGGAGACTTAATATGCCATAACTCACAGTGAACTTCAACAGAAATCAACCAAAATTACCCAATTTTCGCCTGCCTATCCACGACCCTGTTGCCAAGCGCTCACCATACGCCTATCCCCACTAAAATTCTCCAAGTATCTATCTCTAGGAACACTACCAAGAATCTATCGCCGAAAATATGCCCAAACATAGCAACAAGCAAGGCAGGGGTGCCTCTCGCTCTCCATCCTTAACTCCTAGAGATCTGAATGGAACACTGGCAACGCTGCAATCCTCGCCGTTGTTGGTAAACACAGCATCCGCTCCCCCTCCTCACTCACCCCCTTCAACTCAACTTGAATCTCTAGCTTTAGAATTCATCCAATCTATGGTTCCCTGTCCAAACTTTAAACCTCTCAGAAGTAACCCATGGCTACAGAAACTTCACAACCTTGTACTAAGGCAATCTGAAGCTATTTCGGCCCTCCAAGCCACAGTCACCCAACAACAACATACCATAGATCGCCTCCTTGAATCATCGACGAACAACAACCAAGAAATTCTCAACCTACAAACTGTTGCAAATGATGCAATGGATCAAATACGGAAGGTTCAGGCAGAGGAAACCCTCTCAGCTCAAAGTGACCTCCTTCAAAAGCTGGAAAAACAGATCAATCTCCTTCACATTCACCAGGCGGCTTCCGAAGATGACCTAGAGCAACAACAACTTCATGACTCCCTGATAATTAGCTCTACTGATCTACCTGAGGAACAACAAGGTGAGAATTGTTGTAACATAGCCCACACCCTAATTAATTCAAAGATCAAAGTAAATGTTGCTATCAAATCAGCTATCAGGATAGATAAAAACAGTCCCCGTAGCAATAGGAGATTGCTCATCAAACTTGCAGATCCCTCTGTTAAGTCTGACCTTATACAATCAGCTGCTAAGCAAAAACCAACCTCTATATAAATGAGTGTCTTACAAAGCAGCGTGGATCCCTCCTCTTCAGGCTGCGTCAATTTCGCAAACGGAACCCTGGTCTTATCAAGCAGTGTTACACTAGGAATGGAACGATCATTGCTAAGAAGGAAAGTGCAGGGAAAAGATATGAAATAAAGTGTGACCAACAACTACTGGCCTTCTTTAGTGATTGTGGTATATCGGAAAACCTGAACCCGACCAATGCCAGTACTTAAAATAACTCATTCAGTGCCTGAGCCTAACCTAACTTAATCTAACTTTGTCCAAGGTGCTGTCTCTGCATTACCATTTACCAAATGTTCTCTCATTCATATGATCTTCTAAATAATCCGTCAAGTCTCCATGCACTTATCCAAGCATCTACCTCATTATCATTGTAAAATTTTGCTCTTAAATCTAATCTTACCCTATTTTAAAATTTAAATTTAATTGTATTGATTTATGTCCTCTATTGTAAAGTAATTATTGATCTCACTTTGTTCTCTTAATTAAGTTCATACTAATTCTATATTAATAACTAAGCTAATTAAAACTTATTATCTTTAAGATTATTTTACTTTACATTTATCATTTGACAAATTTTTTTTTTTTATAATCATCTTGACTGTCTCTACCGATTTTTTGTTCTCTCCACCAAACTTGTGTTTCCTCCATGGCTATCTAGTGTCCTTCTCCTACTTCTATTTGTTTATTTTCTTTTGTTTATTTGCATTTATTGTTGTGTTTTGCTATAATTATTCTTTAATTTTAGTAGACTTAGTACTTTGTAAGCTTTTATTGTATTGTTATATTATTGTATTGTTGTGTTTTGCTATAATTAACTTTTCTATTGAAAAGTAATTATTGATCACATTTTGTTCTCTTAAATAAGTTCATACTATTTCTGGTTAATAACCAGCCTTTTATGCAGACAAGTATAGACCCAGAACTAAACCTCTTATCCACTATCTATGACAATCATCACTTTAATGATCTGAACTGCAGATATTTTACAGCAAATGATGTAAACAATGTATTATCACATAATCACAATATCTCTGTAATCAACTTAAATGTTAGATCCCTAGGTAAACACTTCGATGATGTTAGTGCCTTAATTGAAACTATTGACAACAAATTCACTTTTATTGTACTTACTGAAACATGGTTGAAAGAGGATACTACTCAACTCTTTAACATGCCTAACTACTTGGCAATTCACAACTGTCGTCAACTCAGAGAGGTGGTGGTACTGCTCTTTACTACCATCATGAACTAACATGCTTAAAAGTAATTAGAACTAGAGACTGCTTGGTGGGGAGTATATCTTCGCCAGTTCAGAGTA
>WNGS01000672.1:48657-59026 GCA_020271785.1 Procambarus virginalis | reverse complement strand
GGCTCCCCAGAGATATCCAGGCTGATATGGATATATTAGACTTTGGCATCAGTCAGTGTGCATGGAGGTCTAGGCCTTCCAGGGACCACGAGCCAGAACCTGGGCCCCCCTCAGAGGGCCAGGTTCTCTTACCATTGTTCAGGTTTACCTGGAGGCAAGTTTGAATGCCCCAATGCGTGTTGTTCACCCCCGTCCTTCCGTGGAATGTCAGCCAGGTGCAGCTTCCGTACAGGTTCCCTCCCATTCTGCGGCTCTGGTAGCGAGGACTTGCGTGCCCGTGGACATTAGGCTTCGGTACTGCTTTTTTTCTCTTCTCCAGGTGTCTTCGGACTGGCTTGAGGAGGATGTGGAGCACTGGTGCCGATCCTGGGTCCAGTGCCCTGGTCTCAGGGGTGAGGGCGTTGGCTGCGCTGTTGAAGCTGTTTGGGCCGATCCTGCAGGTGGTGGTGTGTCTGTTCTTTGCTTCTGATCTCGCGTGTCATCAGGCAGTGCTCGCTCAGTCTTTGGAATCCATTTGGGGCCTGGCTTTAGGTTTCTTCGCCTTTTGTCTTTTGCTGTTTGCAGAATCTGTGGTGGTGCAGTATCTGCAAGCGGCCTTTTCTAGTTGTCGTCCCATGTTGGACTTGTTGATTCTCCGGGAGCCGGCGGGGAGGGTCTTCCCGGAAGGTCGTGCCAGGGCTTGGGGTTCCTGCCATTGTGGTAGGCCAGTGGTGCCGCTCCAGAGCCAGTGCAGCCTTCGGAACCGACGACATCTGTTTGGCGAGGTGATCGTTCTGCTCGTCAGTCAGTTTCTCATAAGAGGCATCAGCCCTTTTGAGGTTCGTCCCATTGACAGAGGGATAGGAAGGAGGCTCGCACTGTTTGCTCACGCCTGATACCACGATGCGTGGGAGTTTCGAGTCGTTTTGTGTGGCCTGTGGTGGTGTTGGGTGGCTCCTCCTCCTTCGGGAAGTTCAGGCTGGCGGGCAAGCTTCTTCCCCTGTGCTCTGTCCGGTCATCTTGGAATGGGTTCACTTGGGTGTGGTCGAAACGACCTTGTCCCTCAGGTAGTTTCCCCGCCTGTTTCCGGTTCCGAAACGGGACTGCGCGGACTTCAGGTTCATTCTGGACTTGTCTCGTTTGAAACCCTGGTCTGTTACTCCTCCCTTCACATGTCTACTCTGTCCTAGGTCTATCTTCTATTGGAGCCGAGTGCTTGGATGGTGTCCCAGAACTTCAGGGATGCATACTGGCACGTTCCAATTCATCAGGGATTCAGGACTGGCTAGGTTTTGTTATGGGGCATCAGGCTTATTGCTTTCATTGGGGCTTGAATCTGGCACCTCGCATGTTCACACATATTACCCGGGTCATGGTGGCCTGTTTGCGACTGTTAGGCATTCGGGTTCTGGCCTACCTCAACGACTTGCTAGTGTGGGCTCACAGCCAGTCCGTGTGTCTGCTCACCAGGAATTTGGTTCTTTCCCACCTCACCAGGTTCAGGTTCCTGGTGAACTGGAGGAAGTCTTATCTGGATCCCTCTCAGGTTCGGTCTTGGCTGGGTCTTGTGAGGGACTCTCGGACCATTTCCTGGTCTCTCCCTCCAGCAGCTTTGCTGTGGCTCCAGTCCTGCCTTTGCTTGCTTCTAGGGCGGGGAGCTCCCAGGTCACAAGGCGGTTGCTCGAGGAATTGTGTAGGAATCTGAACTTTGCCGTGATGGTCTACCCGCCGGGTCGGGTTCGGCTTCATCGAGTGTTCTGGTTCTTTCAGGGATGTCTTTCCACCTCTTTCGCAATCGTTGGGTTCTGCCTCCAGGCACCTTATGTCGGCTGTTGTGTCACAGCTTCCTCTTCGGGTTTTTTGAGGTTCAGTGCCTTGGCGCCTACCCAAGCCCTCACTCAATGTGTTCATAGATGCGTCGTCTCTTGGCTATGGCTTAGCAACCAGTGCTCACCAGGCCGGCCAAGAGCGGTAGGGTCCATCCTTCCGTTGGGCCCACAGCAGGGTGCGGGAGTTTGCGGTGGTGTGGCGAGCTCTTTGGATGGTTCGGGTCACTTGCGGATCGATGATCCAGCACCATTCGGACTGCTCCCCAGTGGTTCATTGTCTGAACCGCTGGGGTCAATGCGGTTCTTGGCTTGGCTCTTTGCGCTGTCACTTTGGGTGACTGGTCTGCTGAGCTCTCTGGGTTTGGCTCTCCTGGCCTTTCACATTTAGGGAGTGTCCAACATCCTGGTGGACAGCCTGTCTCAGTTCATTCCAGTTCATTATGTGGCACCCTTTCCCGACTGCGAGCCCGTCAAGGTTGATGCAGGACTGGTTGAGGTACGGTTCCTGTACCTCTTCCCTCCTGGTTCCGCTGTTGCTCTAGGTTCTAGTTTGCTTGGAGACTTCTCACCCCTCACGGGTCGCGCCCCCTCACGGGTCTCGCCCCCTCACGGGTCTCGCCCCCTCACGGGTCTCGCCCCCTCACAGATCTCACCCCTCACAGATCTCACCCCTCACAGATCTCACCCCTCACAGATCTCACCCCCTCAAGGAAGAGTAGTCCTCTTGGTCCCTTAGTGGCTAGCCCAGCCTCAGTTCAGGTGCTGCTTGCTCGGTGTCCGAACCCAAGGATCTTCCTGCAGCTCCGCCTCTTTCTGCAGATCGGGCCAGTCCGTTGCATAGCTGGTTCGATCTTCTCATGTCTTCGTGTCTGGTCTTTCTGACACAGGTCTATCACCATTTATAGGGTGACCAGTGTGACAGTGTTCCCCCCTTTCTAATTCTCCCACGCCTGCTGTAAGAGTCATGTCCACTTTACCCGAGAAATTTGTAAAAGAAGAGTATTTTGGCCTGTGGTATAGGCCCTTTAGGAAGCCAATATGGTGCTGGCTCCTCTGTTCTCCCGCCAAAACTGTGTGACGTCAGTGACACCAGATTGGTCACTGTCAGCGACGTGGCACCGGGAGCCAATGAAAACCTCCCCTGGCAAATATGACGTCACGAAGGCAGGGGGGTCCAGCCGTAGCGCCGTGCCGGCGCCATAGTCTCACACGGCACGTCGTCGAGGCAAGACGTGCGCCAAGGAATCCTGTCAAGTGGACGGATTACCCGAGCTCTGGTGGATATAAGCGTCTCCTGTTGTCTGCACGCACTCTGAGAGGTCTTCCTTCATTCCATGTGTGGACCGGAGAAGGAATTGACGGAATATTGAGCAACAAGTGCTCCGGGACAGGTGCGTTGCAAGAAGTGGACCGGGCAGTGACGTATGTGACGTCTGTAGCAGTTTATTCGTGTAGGAGACAGCTTAGCAGCCGGGCCATTCCACCGTGAGGAAACCTGGTTGACCGACTCGTCAACTAGGTTGGATGTGTGAACAACGGTCCTGTCAGTTTGACAGTAGCACGACAACCCCGTGGAACCTTACGAGTCACCAGTTGTATGCAAGTACGCCAAGAAGTCTTCCTTCATTCCATGTGTGTGGACCGACGAGGGAATTGACAGTACATTGAGCTTCAAGTGCTCTGGAATCGGGTGCTGTGCAGGTGGAGTTTAAGCAGTATCGTCTGGGACGTCTGATAGCTTCACAGTGACATCGTAGTGGCGGGGCCAATTCCACTGGGAGTGCAGTGACAAGAAACTAATTGGGAATCCGTACGACTACCGCCGAGATGTAGGCTGGCAGCCGTAATTGAGAGGGAAGTTGACGGCCAGGAGACCGACTCCAACCCTGCAAGACGTGGAGGAGGAGCACGGACCTGCGGTGGACAGAACGCGGCGAGACGCGATAATCCTGAGGAGTTGGCTTACGTTTCTGGAGGGTACACGAGGCAAGAGTATGGACCAGGAGCTGCAACTCAACTCTCATCATAGGATAGGTGAAGTAGGTGATTACAGTTACCCTCCCAATTCCACTTTAGTTAGCTATATATATTTAGCCAGAGTATCTTTCATGTAGTGAGCAAGTCTCACCTAGATCTATGTCACAGTAGGCACAGTGGTGGAGTAAGGCTATACAAAGCACTCACAGTATTCATTTATATATATATGTGGTGTCTGCAAGCACCTGGATTTACTAAAGAATTTGCTGTGACGAGGATTTATTTCATGTGCTTTTATATATATATATATATATATATATATATATATATATATATATATATATATATATATATATATATATATATATATATATATATAAGTGCATTCATAGTAATTATTAGCAAGTACAGTGTAGATCGCTGGTACAGTGAAATATCACTTTAAGTACTGTAAAAGTGAGTTATTGATCGTGAGACCAGTATGGTGGTTTATTGCGTCCTATCGGAATTATAGATATGTCTTGTGGATGGTAAATATAGTGATTCACGAGAAGTTAAAGAAACGGGGCGCGTGACGCCAGGAAACAAGCAATAATCATTCTCACGAGTAGTAGGGCGTGGACCAGCTGATTTTGACAGGTGACGTGAGGGTGGAAGTGTGTTGCCATATCGGTGTGCTCCAAATTATCTGCTGAGAAGAGAGCGGCTGTTGTACTTGTTTTTGTTTTTTTGATTCATGAATATCCTGATGTTTTAAGTAAAATACAAAATTCCTTGGTGTTTGTATCATCCCCTCCATAAACCTTGTGACTACGAAATAGTTAAAGAAGACAGAGCGACAGGAAAAATTACTTGCCTGGTATCAAATTAATCGAGCGTGCTCTTGCCACAATTACCACATTTACGCAACACCACTGTAGTGTTACTGGACACCGGAAAACACCAGTTGGCGACCTTGTAAGTAGTGTAAGAGTCCTTGCCGGGGCGGGCACACAATTGAGGGAACAATCTGTCTCCCCACTCATTCTTCGACCTGAGGCCGGTTGGGGGATCGACTGGGGTACTCTCCTGGGCATACAGTGGCGCCGTGAGGATAGTGTGAAGACCCGCAGGACTACGGTGAGTAACGGTTATCGCCAGAGCAACCACCTTGAGAGGATATCTAGTTAACTGTTGCTCATACAACAACACCAACACCCCGACACCAGGTGGCTTCATTTATAGTGTCCCACCTGCATGGCTCGTCTTGGAGGCAGTATGAAGTTTCCTGGCAGTCCTTTCGTTATTTCTTGTGCCTTTGTAGGTGCTCTTCTGTTTTGGATAGAGTTGTCTTGTCCCTATTGTCTTGGTTGTTTCAGGACTGTCATCTTATACTGAATACTGTCGCTCTGAATCATGCGGCACTGGCGAAGCCGCTGCAACTTGTGTTTGGGGTGGATGTTACTTCTCCATTCCGCAAGCTGTCTTGTGCGTTGTTTCACCTCTGGCCTCCTCATGTGCTGCCTGACTCGTCCTGGTGTTTAGACTGGGTGCTCTCTTTTCTCTCTTCTCAGTTTGTTGTGGTCTTTTTGGTTCAAGATTGTTTTGCGAAAGCTCTTTTTTCCTGTTGGCATTGGCCTCTAGTGGTCGGGTTGAGGAGCTTCATGCTCTCCTCTGGCGCAGGGGTTTCTGCTCTTTTTGTCCTGGTAATAAGTTTGTTCATTTGCAGCCTTCTCCTCCTTTTCTGGAGGAGAATGAGACTGCTGCTTTCCGGAGGGTTCCTTGGGGGTGTAGATGCTTGGTTGGTTTGGCTGGGGGGTGCATCACATGTTGTGTCCGGTTTCGGCTCTTCGCCGTTACATGCGCGCTTTGGCCTCTGTGGCCGGAGACTTGCTTTGGGTTGATCCTGTGCCCTTCTTCCCTGTTCCAGAGCTCAGGGTCTCCCAGGTTATCCACAGGGTTATTTGGTCCAGCGACCCTGCAGTGTATCCTAGTGTCCACGACGTTCGTAAGTATGCTGCATTGGCTGCCGTCTACAGTAACATGTCTTGGGTTGACATTCGGGCACAGGGTTTTTGGTGGTCAAATAGGGTACTGGCAGCTTGCTACCTTGTCAATGTTCCTGGCCCTAGTTGGCAATGTGTCGCATTGGGTCAGAGATTGCAGCTAGAGATTGTCTCTACTTCAAGTCGAGTTGTAAGTGGCGACCGCCTCCCGAGTAAGTCTCTCTTGTTTTATCTTTGGCTAAGTATTTCTGGGAGCCAAAGGGGCTCCCCACCAGAAAACCAGCATTGAATGTAATGAAACGCCATTTTCTGGGTGAGACCCGGAGGCTCCCCGGCAACCCTCCCTCCCTCCGGTCGGCAGTTTTTGTGTATTTTGACATCCAGCCTCAGAACTGGGGTGTGAATAGCTGGTGCAAGAGTCTAGGGCTTCCCCGCACCGGCTATCTCCCCCCCCCCTTCTCCCTCCCAGGGAGGGGGGGGAGCTGCACAGACGCGGCACAGTGACGGCTGTGAAGTCATGCTCATTTGCTCATTTTCGTTTGGGGCGTTCTGTACAACAGTTCGGCTTTCTGTAGCAATTTGTTAACCAGAAAAGGTTTGTTTTGGGGCGCCTACCTTTCTGTGTCTGCCAGACCTGGTCGATGGCAGGCACAGAATGCTTCCTACCACACGGAGGTTTCTGTTGGCCATTGCTCCCATGCCTCTCTGAGGGGGGCCAGGTTCTTTCTCGTGGTCCTCAGTGGGCCTAGAATTCCATTCACTTTGACTGATGCCAGGGTCTAATACATTCATATCAGCCCGGATAGCTCTAGGGAGCCTCTGGGTCTCACCTAGAAAATGACATTTCATTACATTCAATGCTGTTTTTTATAATTTGTTTAAATTGGTGTAGGGGGTGGGGGGGGAGTTCTTTTGGAGAATTTGAGGTATTAACATTTCCTTATAACCAGCAGTGGTCTGTTTTATCTCGCTGACTTTGTGGATGCTTTCCCTGTGGTAGCAGACTGATTAAAATTCACTGACAATTTTATCATAGAGTTATTGCTCTCTGCACCTGTTTAGAGGGGGGCCAGGTTCTGGCTTGTGGTTCTCAGTAGGCCTAAAAGAACTCCACGACTGATGGCACCTGGCAGTTTGGTACTGTATCAGCATTCTAGCTTGAAGGAGCCAGAAGGGTCTTCCCCACCAGAAAATCCTTTTTTAGGTCCAGATATCTTTGTTCAAAAGCCATACTGTTATTATATTACTCTCCACGCTAGTCAATGATGCAGGCCTATAATTGAGCGTGTCTCGCCCGTTACCATTTTTACCGACTGGTATTTTGTGTTTCTCCATATATTTACCTGAGAGCCACTAACATTAGTGGCCTCGACAAGGACAGGAAGCCAGCGGGTTGTTGAAGGTCCTCCCATTTGTCTTGCATTTTAAAACCGAACAGTTTTTGGCATTTGTGGCTTCGGCGGGTAGGCAGTTCAATGGGTTAATAACCCTATGGGTGAAAAAGCATCTCCTGTTCTCAGTCCTACACTGAGAATTGTTGAGCTTGAAACCGTTGCTCAATGTTTGTGTTACATCTGACCGTCTGAAGAAATTGTCAGGATCAACATCCTCCAACTTGTTCAGTATTTTAAACGTTACAATGAGATCTGCCTTGTCATGCTTGATTTGCAGTGTTGCTAGGCTTGTGGCCCTCAACCGTTCCCAAGTTGGACTCCACAAATAGTCATCTGGCTATTTGTGGAGTTCATGTAGCTCTCTTTGTAAGGCTTCGATATCATTATTATTTCCCCATTTTAAAATAAATGTTTGTGTCATCTGCAAATTTGATTATGTGGTTTGTAATATTCTCATGTAAAGAGAATAGAATTACATGAGAATATTACTTGTTTGTAATATTCTCATGTAATATCTATGTCATTGATGTACATAACAAAAAGGGCAGGTCCCAAGGGTCAAGAGAGACCCTTGTGGCACCCTATTTACCACATTTCTCCATTCCAATTTATTCCCATTTAGCACGACCCTTTGTTTTCTTTGTTTCAACCATTGTTTTATCTATTCTAGTATTTTACCATTTATTCCATGTGCCTGTAATTTACTTGCCAGTCTTTCATGTGGTACCTTATCAAAGGCTTTAGCAAAATCCACGTATTTATACTACATGCACCGGAAGGACTTTGGTTAACGTTTCCAAAATATGAGCAAGTTTGTAAAGCAGGATGTACTTTTAATAAACTCATATTGTGTCAATTGTACAAGATTGTTCACTGAAAGATAGATGGTGAATGATTTCCTCCCGAGAATTCTCTCTGAGCTTGCAGATGTGTGATATCAAGCTGATCAGCTGGTAGTTTCTGTTGAGCTCTTTCTGCATTTTGAAAATAGAGTGACATTTGCATATTTCTATTGATGGGGACTATATCTTGGTCCAGAAATTTTGTGAAAAATAATTTCAGCAGTAGGTATAGTTCTGCCAGCTCCTTTGTAACTCTGGATTGGATTCCATCCACACCTGGGGCTTTTGAGTCTTTGGCAACTCTTGGACATGATCTTGTGGGAGCTATGGCATAAAAGGCAGCGAGGTGCAGCAGAGCATCAACCATTATCTGTATGACCTGTGCTGCTGCAGTTTGCATAGTGTGCTGCATTATGGCAGGTGAGGTGATTATGGCCTAATAGATGGCAAGCATAGCATCATAACACAAGAAAGTTGTAGGACTGGACCTTATACAAGGTCCTGTGTAGCCTCTCAAACTTAACACAAACCTGTTGGCCCTGCTGCTCCGCAAATCCTGGTAATTTCCAGTAATTCCGCCGATGCACCCGCTAACACTTGCAGAGTAGCCTGGATGTCATCCACTTCAGGTCAATCGGGATGATCTTCCTATACCGGGCCAGGGACTCCTCCTCCAGCAACAGTACTTCTCGGAACCTGACAGGCCAGTCCCCCAATGTGATAATGTTAGACAGCCGGATGTGCAAAAGAGTTCCACATCCGGCTGTGCATCCGGCGGTTGGTTGTCCTAATTCAGTCAACAACAGGTCAGTACGTGTTTATGAATCTTCGTACCTTAATTGCAGCAATCGAGACTTTGGTATTGTGGTCACATTGCCTGCCTGATGCATAGCTTTAGTGCTGCACCCTTATCCACGGTATGCACAGTCTCAGGCAGGCAATGTGACCACAATACCAATGTCTCGATTGCTGCAATTAAGGGACGAAGATTCATAAACACGTACTGACCTGTTGTTGACTGAATTAGGACAATCACAAACAAGGAATAAGGTACCACAGGAGGAAGGTCTTCTGAAGGCGAGGACATCCGCTTAGCATCTCACTCTGGGGCAGCATCCGCCGGCTCATTCTCCAGTTGACGTTTGCCTCCCTGGGACTTGTTATCAACGCTATGGCTTCCCCGCTCTGAGAGGAGTCCATTTGGGAGACTTCAGTCTCTGCCAGTGCTGAGAGAACCCCCTGGGTAACTGCAGTGAGCACACACTGGCCCAAAGGAGCCAGCTAAATTCAAAGATGAGCTCCCGATGAAGTGAGGAAAGAATGCTCAGCCAGAAGCGGTCAATCCATGCACCAAGATGGCCGACTGTCTTTGTCCTGGTTTGGTCAATGTCTAAGTGGACAGCAGCTTGTTGATTTGTGGTACCAAAAAAATTTGGCCTTAATCTCAACCTTAACCTTAGCCTCACCACTTCATTTTCACCACAGATACCCCACCGTGCTTCTTGTTCTGGCCACTTGTTTACAATGTAGTCATACCTAAAGCACTTGAAGCAATGCTTGAGCCTCTCCAAGGAGATCTGGTGTGGAGTAGAGGTGATGCTGAAACATTTGAAATCCTTTTCACTGCTTCCTTGGCTTGGTTTGCCATTGCCAGTGAGAGTTTTATTGTTGGTTGTTCTCTATTTTGATTAGGCATGCAGTGATCAACATTAGGTAAGGGTTTTATCACTAATCTGTTTCATGATGATCTCCTTGTTTTGCTGCTACCCATTGGATCTAGCAACCACCCTGATTTAGGGAGCAGGATATAGCCTCATATAGGTCGTTAAATTGAATTAAATATACAAGATGGTATGTGTATTATTTTTGGAGACAGGAAACCTGTTTGACTTATCCTCCAGCCAAGGACAAACTTATTGAAGCAGACACCCAACCAATGCTGCCCTTAACGTGAATGATCACATGATCCATACGTAGTATCTCAATATTATAGGGTGATGTGTGCATGGTTAATAAATCTGGGTGTATTCTTCTATCCTCCGGTCTAGTGCCAGCAGTTCACTGTAGTGGGTTCACTCCTAAGTTCCAAAGTTACACTTCACTTCACTTCACAGTCCTCTAAACTCTTGTCTTGGGATGTAGGAATTTTGTAGCTGCACATTAGGGCATGTTCAACTGATTTCTCACCTCACAATTGTGTTAACCCTTAACTGCGCGGCCTGCAAATATGACACCCCCCCCCCCCAGTGTGCAGGAAATAAAATCTCTGGAGATTTTTTTTTCTGTTTGTTAAAGTGTAAAAAACTCTTCCTGGGTAAGGGTATAGTAACAGAAGGTCGAAATTGTAAGTACTTTAGCTGCTA
>WNGS01000672.1:33614-47657 GCA_020271785.1 Procambarus virginalis | reverse complement strand
TTGATGGGGACTATATCTTGGTCCAGAAATTTTGTGAAAAATAATTTCAGCAGTAGGTATAGTTCTGCCAGCTCCTTTGTAACTCTGGATTGGATTCCATCCACACCTGGGGCTTTTGAGTCTTTGGCAACTCTTGGACATGATCTTGTGGGAGCTATGGCATAAAAGGCAGCGAGGTGCAGCAGAGCATCAACCATTATCTGTATGACCTGTGCTGCTGCAGTTTGCATAGTGTGCTGCATTATGGCAGGTGAGGTGATTATGGCCTAATAGATGGCAAGCATAGCATCATAACACAAGAAAGTTGTAGGACTGGACCTTATACAAGGTCCTGTGTAGCCTCTCAAACTTAACACAAACCTGTTGGCCCTGCTGCTCCGCAAATCCTGGTAATTTCCAGTAATTCCGCCGATGCACCCGCTAACACCTGCAGAGTAGCCTGGATGTCATCCACTTCACCTCTCAGGTCAATCGGGATGATCTTCCTATACCGGGCCAGGGACTCCTCCTCCAGCAACAGTACTTCTCGGAACCTGACAGGCCAGTCCCCCAATGTGATAATGTTAGACAGCCGGATGTGCAAAAGAGTTCCACATCCGGCTGTGCATCCGGCGGTTGGTTGTCCTAATTCAGTCAACAACAGGTCAGTACGTGTTTATGAATCTTCGTACCTTAATTGCAGCAATCGAGACTTTGGTATTGTGGTCACATTGCCTGCCTGATGCATAGCTTTAGTGCTGCACCCTTATCCACGGTATGCACAGTCTCAGGCAGGCAATGTGACCACAATACCAATGTCTCGATTGCTGCAATTAAGGGACGAAGATTCATAAACACGTACTGACCTGTTGTTGACTGAATTAGGACAATCACAAACAAGGAATAAGGTACCACAGGAGGAAGGTCTTCTGAAGGCGAGGACATCCGCTTAGCATCTCACTCTGGGGCAGCATCCGCCGGCTCATTCTCCAGTTGACGTTTGCCTCCCTGGGACTTGTTATCAACGCTATGGCTTCCCCGCTCTGAGAGGAGTCCATTTGGGAGACTTCAGTCTCTGCCAGTGCTGAGAGAACCCCCTGGGTAACTGCAGTGAGCACACACTGGCCCAAAGGAGCCAGCTAAATTCAAAGATGAGCTCCCGATGAAGTGAGGAAAGAATGCTCAGCCAGAAGCGGTCAATCCATGCACCAAGATGGCCGACTGTCTTTGTCCTGGTTTGGTCAATGTCTAAGTGGACAGCAGCTTGTTGATTTGTGGTACCAAAAAATTTTGGCCTTAATCTCAACCTTAACCTTAGCCTCACCACTTCATTTTCACCACATATACCCCACCGTGCTTCTTGTTCTGGCCACTTGTTTACAATGTAGTCATACCTAAAAGCACTTGAAGCAATGCTTGAGCCTCTCCACGGAGATCTGGTGTGGAGTAGAGGTGATGCTGAAACATTTGAAATCCTTTTCACTGCTTCCTTGGCTTGGTTTGCCATTGCCAGTGAGAGTTTTATTGTTGGTTGTTCTCTATTTTGATTAGGCATGCAGTGATCACCATTAGGTAAGGGTTTTTATCACTAATCTGTTTCATGATGATCTCCTTTGTTTCTGCTGCTACCCATTGGATCTAGCAACCACCCTGATTTAGGGAGCAGGATATAGCCTCATATAGGTCGTTAAATTGAATTAAATATACAAGATGGTATGTGTATTATTTTTGGAGACAGGAAACCTGTTTGACTTATCCTCCAGCCAAGGACAAACTTATTGAAGCAGACACCCAACCAATGCTGCCCTTAACGTGAATGATCACATGATCCATACGTAGTATCTCAATATCATATAGGGTGATGTGTGCATGGTTAATAAATCTGGGTGTATTCTTCTATCCTCCGGTCTAGTGTCAGCAGTTCACTGTAGTGGGTTCACTCCTAAGTTCCAAAGTTACACTTCACTTCACTTCACAGTCCTCTAAACTCTTGTCTTGGGATGTAGGAATTTTGTAGCTGCACATTAGGGCATGTTCAACTGATTTCTCACCTCACAATTGTGTTAACCCCTTAACTGCGCGGCCTGCAAATATGACACCCCCCCCCCCAGTGTGCAGGAAATAAAATCTCTGGAGATTTTTTTTCTGTTTTTAAAGTGTCAAAAACTCTTCCCTGGGTAAGGGTATAGTAACAGAAGGTCGAAATTGTAAGTACTTTAGCTGCTATGGGATCCGTAAGTTCATGCGTTTCTTGAGTTATCTTCAGTTTTGGTTATCTTGAGATGATTTCGGGGATTTTTAGTGTCCCCGCGGCCCGGTCCTCGACCAGGCCTCCACCCCCAGGAAGCAGCCCGTGACAGCTGACTAACACCCAGGTACCTATGTACTACTAGGTAACAGGGGTATAGGGTGAAAGAAACTCCGACCATTGTTTCTCGCCGGCGCCTGGGATCGAACCCAGGACCACAGGATCACAAGTCCAGCGTGCTGTCCGCTCGGCCGACCGGCTCCCAATATCATATAGGGCGGCGACCGGCGTGACGTCATCATTCCCTGGTCACCCGTGGCATACGCCCCTGGGTCGGGTAGGGCGCTCGGGACAGGATGCGAGAGTTGCCACCAATATATTTTTGTTCATTTTCTGCGCACAGTTCCAAATACATTTTATATGCTTTTACCTGCCAATCCTATGTATAATGAACAAGTACACTATATTATGGCAGTAGAACATCCGCACTGTCCAAAGACACTGTGTTACGTGCATGACATGTGTACACATATCTGGCACATATTTCCATTGTATTATGCTAATTTATGTATATATATAGTCTATTTACACACTATACACTATCACACACACTATACATTCACCATGAACACACTCAGAACTCCGCGAGTGTCAGCTACCACACCCTCACTCCTCCAACATCTTACTCACCAACATTGCTCCTCCCACCATACTGTTATTGTTTGTATTACATATGTTATGTATACCTATCTACATGTTTTATTCACCAGAACTATGCAAGTAAGCCAGTATTGTGTCCAAACTTTACAGTGGCCACCATACACTGCATGAGGAATCACACAGCAGCCAGCAGACGACGCTACGATTACGTCACCTCCCTCACCAAAATAGCTCCTCCCAACATACTCCTGTTGCTGTTACTACACTATATACACACATTGTATATACCCATGTACAAATGTGTTCACCATAGCGAACCACTAAGCTAGTATGGTGAGCAAAACGAGTGGCTGCCACTCACACAGTGAGGCAAATGATTCTTTCCCTCACTCCCTCACAACAATTCCTCCTCCCACAATACTACGCACAATGCTTATTATCACCACAATCCTGCTGTTATCACAATACTGGTCACTAAATCCTGTAAATAAATAATTGACCACAAGTTTATTTTGTAAAGGTACCTAAAAAGTCGTTTGAAGATTCCTAGATGGATGAAATAATGCTATGGTGCTGTGGCTAGCGCTGTGAACATCGTGAACATCATTGAATCACTAATATTTGAACATTGTACACAGTCATTATCACACTCAGGCTCTTCTGTAATACTATCATGGCTAAAGAATACAAGTTATATATATATATATATATATATATATATATATATATATATATATATATATATATATATATATATATATATATTTTGACATTATTAGGCGATGCTGTGGTCACAAGCTGAACAGCAGTGCTGTGAGCTCATGCTGTGTGCGCCAGCCTTGGTTGCTCACTCACTACTGAGGCTCTCACACCCGGCAATGTGGACCACGATTTTTTTTTAAAGATGGCGTCTGTTTACAAGAGCTCTGAGGAAGCTGATGTGAACCCCATGTAGCTTCGGGAATTTTGAATGGAACGTGAAAAATACAAATACCCGGAGGCGCGTAACGCACCCCAGACGTGGGCCTGCAGGCGCGTTGCACAGTTAAAGGGTTAATGGTTTGTTCTGTGTACCTATACCTGTTGACTACATGTTTATGATTTAGGGGGGCTCCATGTCCCCACAGCCCAGTCTCTGACCAGGTCTCCTGGTTGCTGGTTTGATCAACCAGGCTGTTCGATGTGGCTGCTTGCATCCTGACATAGAAGTCACAGCCTGATTGATCAGATAGCCCTCAAAGGTGCTTATCGAGTTGCCAAGGTGCAACCTCAGGTTGCACCTTGGCAGAGTTAAGTAAATAAGTTAGCCACAGGCACTTCTAGTGTTTCCTTGCCTTTAGGGTGGACAGGGTTAGGTTACTTGCAGCCACACACTTTTCTATTTTCTTCTTTTCTTTTTCTTGGTTCTGTGCCTCCCTTCTCCCTCACTGGCATACAGGTGTCTGTCCCGCCCTCACACCAATCTTTAGTTCCTCCATCCTATGGGTGGGAGGATCCTTCTTTATCGCCCCAGTATAAAGAATGGTGGTGCCTGTGAAACCTGCTCCTTCTGCAGTTTTTTTGTCAACCACTATGACAAAATCTTAGAATCAATTGATGAAATTCATAATAAAAATGTTATACTGTATACACAGAATTTCCAGAAGGCTTTTGATACATGTGACCAGAATGATAGGCCATATAATAAAGTCCAAACAAATAACAGTTTGAGAAGTGTTTTGAATATTCAATTTTAAAACAAATTGATTACAAAGAGTAACAGTAAACAAAATCTGATTCAATCACAGTAAAAGGTTCAGCATTACAAGGCCCTACTCTGTAACCAATACTCACTCCTGCCCCCATACCACACATTCATAAGGACACAAACTATACCGTTGTGTCATCATTTGAGGCTGAAAGTCAATATGATAATTGCTCTGGAGAAAGACTGAAAAACTTTAAATATTAATAAAGTCATCCATTGGGCAATGGCAGACATGTATAACAGTGATAAATTCCAACTGCCTGTACTTAGGGAGGGTCCTGGTAGTACAGTCGGGTTTGTTCTTAATTCACAATAATAAATTCCCATTCGAATCCCGGGCGACACAGAAATGGTTGGGTGCATTTCCTTTTACCTAATGCCCCTTTCCACCTAGCAGTATATAGGTACCCAAGAATTAGTCAGCTTCTTGTGGGGTTGCATCCTGGGCAGGGTCAGTAATTCAACCTCAGTATAAACCTAACATGTACTATATGTATAACCTGGCTTCCTGTCCCCCGACACAATGAATTAAATTGAATTAAAATTAAGAGCTCAAACAGTGTACAAGATAGGATGTAATCAAAGCTCATACAATGGAAATAATATGTAAAAAATATGGAAATAATGTTTCATGACCTAATGATTAATTAACACATCAAAGCAAATTTAATGTCAGCTAGGAAAATTATAGGATGGATTATGAGAATTTTAAAATTTGGAGTAATGTTTTTTAATTCATTCAGCTTTACCTCTCATGACCTTACAATACTCTTAAGAGAGAAAGTGCACAAGAATAATGACAAATGTTGAACATGTTCCTGTCATAATCTCTTTTATACACGTATACAAATATCAAGAAAATATAGCATAAACATGATCACCTCACTACTAGTGTAACCCACAGACGCATCACAATAAGAAACTCCTCTAAAACCTAAGACAATAGTACATATACTGATTATCACCAACATTAATAATACTACTGTGTATTTGACTTGTACATCTACCAACCAAGTGACACGAGGAATCACTTATATTGAGTAATAACAAATGTACAAAACAGAGACTATTACTGACTGGCACAGACCACATTGTGATATTACACATTACCAACCCAACATCCATTTGTTGTGATGATGGGTTAAGCAACAGCCATCTTCATCGAGTTTTACTAACTCGCAGCGGTACTTTCTTATTCCCAAGACAAATAGCACTAAATACCATGCCAAACAAACCTTTGTATCAAACTCGGAGGAATTATCAATGACATCGAAATAAGGGTGACCAACCCATGCCTCTGCAGCCCTGTTATCCAACTGACGAGCCAGCTCGATGTTCTCACTACGGCAGGCATGGTCCTGAAGGGTGGCATTAAAGAAACACTTGTTAATGTAATTAGGCACAAAATTTATAGTAAAATAAATAGCACAAAGTTTCATGTACAGTTTTGCTTGATTATAAAAGTACTTTACAGTACATACTTCACAATTTCATACTTGTAATCTGTTAAAAAGAATTAATGGTAGATGCAGCAAACTATGGTGGTGAGGGTAACACTACCTTTCTCACAAAACATTATTAATCTTTAAAAACATTAGCCAAACTATTGACTGAATTCTGCATATTGGTTGAAGTGATAAAAGTAAGCCAGTCACCTTTAGTTGTCATGTGTGCAAAATGTCCCAGGAAGGACTGATAAGGTACATAAATATATGGTAGAAAACAAAAGCACCAAGTCAACAAAAGTATGGTACAAACATAGATACAATGAGTGCACATACGTGTACGTGTGTAATTGTCCAAGTGTGATCACAGGATGAGACCTATGTTTATAGTGTCCCACTTTCTTTATAATCTTTGTCATATGATGCTTTGAAAATACTGATGACTATGTCATCCACCACTTTCTCAAGTAAATCAATCAGTTCACCAAAAAGAGAGCATTCATAGAATTCTTCAGCACCTTTGTTTCCTTAGCTTCAATCTGTGTTCTTGAAGTTGCAGGTTTAAAAAAAATCTTCCTGTCACGACTTTGTACATGGTTATCATATCGCCTCTTTTCCTTCTATCTACTAGCTTTACCATATTTAACTATGCTAATCCTCTGCAGACTTGGAGTCACAATAACGTGGCTGAAAAATGTTGACCAAACCACACACTAGAAAGTGAAGGGACGACGACGTTTCGGTCCGTCCTGGACCATTCTCACAATCGACTTGAGAATGATCCAGGACGGACCGAAATGTCGTCGTCCTTTCACTTTCTAGTGTGTGGTTTGGTCAATATGCTAATCCTCTCTCTCCTCAAAGCTCATTTTTTTTTTAATTTCTGGAAGTCATTTAGTAGCATGTCTTTGCATCCTTTCTAGTTTACTGATGTGTTTCTTGAGAAATGGACACCACACCGCTGCTGCACATTTTAATTTCATTCTCACAAATGTCATGAACAAGTTCTTTAATATTACTCAATCCATAAATTAAATTGGTTCAGAAATTTGCAGGTGTAGCATAGGCTCCTCTCACAGTACCATTGATATAATCCTCTGATAAGTTTACTTACAAGATCTCTTTCTTCGAGTTCTACAATATCTTTCACATAATTTATGGGTTACTTGAAGAATGTTCCCCATTCTACATTCCATTATGTGGCATTTACTTAGTGAATTCCATCTGTTATATGTTGCTCCATTTAATTGTTTTTTACTAGAGCCTTTTGAAGGGTACAGTAATATACTTGCCCAGTATACTTACATCAGATGCACACACATTCATATAACTATGATTCCCCTCTCATAGTTTGTTTATATAGACAAATGAACATTACTGGTACTGGAACTGAACCATGTGGTACTCTTGCTAGTAACCTAACCATCTCTTTCCTGTAAGATCTCTGTGGCTCTATCATAAAAGTGAAGTACTGTAGATCTGTTACACAGAGACGTTAGAAAGACCTTTTTCAGTGTCAAGAGTAGTTAGTAAATGGAATGCACTAGGAAGTGATGTGGTGGAGGCTGACTCCATACACAGTTTCAAAAGTAGATATGACAGAGCCCAGTAGGCTCAGGAATCTGTGCATCAGTAGATTGACAGTTGAGAGGCGGGACCAAAGAGCCAAAGCTGAACCCCTGCAAGCACAACTAGGTGAGTACAGGGCATTCCAGTATGAAATTCTGTCATACTGACTGTTATTATGTAATGTTTGTCCAGGTATTCTACCCATTTGGCTTGAATTATTTTCTCTAGTGTTTTGACTACCACGCTTGTCAACAATATGCATCTATAATTTAGAGGTTCTTCCATGTTACCATTTTTGTAGATTGAAACTATGTTTGATTTTTTCCATGTATCTGAGGTTCCCTATTTGTAAGGCTCCTTATTCTTGCTGCTTAACAAAGGTTCCATTTCAGTTTCTCTCTGTCTTCCTTTAATAGGTCTCATCTTAATGACCAGGGTTTTCCATCCTCATTCCTTAGTAATTTTCCTACATTCCTCAGCACTGCTGCCTTATGTTTAGCTCAATTCTGGTTCCCCCTTAATGAATGATTTTTTGTTATACCTTACCAATTCTTCTGTAATAACAGACAAGTGTGGTGGGTGAAGAAAGAGAAGGAAATATGTTATGTGTACCATACAGTACTGTACTGGCAAATATCAATAACAGGTGGGGGGGCTAGTTTACGATTTTAATAACAAGTATAGTATTATACAGATGCCTGTACATGTAAAGATTTTTTTTTACCTATGAAAGAATGGTTAGTCAATATAAAATAATTTTCCTTAGATGGCATGTGGTACAATTCCTAGGAACATAAGGCACCAACTCTGGTATTGAAGTACATCTTTCTCAAACTGACATGAATCTATTGCATTAATAAGCGGCAAACTTTCTTTATGTTGTACACAACTAAAATTAATGTGCAAATCTATGGTAACTATATTTACTACCAAATAACCATCTACAATGGTAAAAATATCCTTCGTGGACAAAACGGTAACGGAACAATTACGAGCATACTTCATGTCAACACAAACACGTAAACAACAAATGCTCAATACAGTACCAATATTTAGTCCAAGACAAAGATATATGCTTCATTAAAACTCAAGCCTTACACTCAAACTTGTCTTCAGGGGTCTTATATGATATGCAGAACACAATTCATACTTCATGTCAACACAAAGCATACTTCATGTCAACACAAACACGTAAACAACAAATGCTCAATACAGTACCAATATTTAGTCCAACACAAAGATATATGCTTCATTAAAACTCAAGCCTTACACTCAAACTTGTCTTCAGGGGTCTTATATGACATGCTGCATTACAGAACACACAATTCATGGCAAATAAAGCATCATATAAATTTAAGAAATGCAAAGTTAGCATTGATGTGTAGGAAGGTAAATGGATGAATAAAAGTGGAAAAATAACACTAGTGGAACCTAACTTAAACGACCTTCGGTTCAGTCAAAGTCCAGGAGAAGCAGAAGTGTGAAAATCAAACACTTGGAAGACATGATGAAGAAGCACACACACAAATGATATACACAAACTTTGAGTGTGTGTTTCACATCAGTTTAAGAAAAGGAGAATCTTTCAAACCCTTATTGAATTTAGGGACAAGCTTCTGCAAGGTTAAATTGCTTATACAAATATTTGCAAAGCCACTCTACCTTGCAGGAAGCTTTGCAAGCTACTCTATTTGTAGAAGATTTGACAAAGTCACATTACTTTAGTTACCAAATAAATATCTTCCATAATACTGTCCAAGCCAAAGTAAAAGATCAAATAATACTGTAATTACATGGGGATTGAAAAGGTAATGAAAATATTTTTGGAAGTCATAGTTAACAGGACATGAGGCCGCGGGCCTAACTGGCCCACGTGAGGCCGCGGGCCTAACTGGCCCATGTGAGGCCGCGGGCCTAACTGGCCCACGTGAGGCCGCGGGCCTAACTGGCCCATGTGAGGCCGCGGGCCTAACTGGCCCATGTGAGGCCGCGGGCCTAACTGGCCCACATGAGACAGCAGACATAACTGGCCTACATAAGACTTATCCTCTGGACTACCAATGAAGCAGAAAGTGAAACAATAGGCATAAAATGCAAATTATAATAAGTAAGCATATGTATAGCTTGTTCAATACCGACAATAATAATTTTGAGAACTGTACCTAGCCGAAGTAAGTAACAACTGGAAAGAGGTCAAAAGCTTCCAACTAATTCCTTCTTTACTCATCTCACCATCCAATGAGACGGCAGTCATTTGCACAAAGAAATTAAGTTCAATTAAATGTGGACAAGAATACTAGTGAAGGGATGACAACTAGCTGTATAGCAAGCAAAAGTACACAAGCACAAATAGTAATTGAACTCAGAAGCAATAGCAAAGAACCACACAACAATTATCCAAACATGATAATTGTCGTCATATATCTAGATATGAACATTGCTGTCAATTACCTTTAGTATGATAATTGATAAAGAAAATGTGTACAGCAAATTAATACCTGTACCCGGTATATACATACCTATCCAGTAACATGATAAATATAATCTGAAATAAACAAGGAGAAAGCTCAAGAAAATCGGCTAGTACGTACATGCAAGGGTTTGTGGTGTATGGGATAGAACCAGTACCTCAGTGGAGTAGAAAGCTTCGGCTCCATTGGCAGCGGACACCATGTGGATGATCTGGTTATACCTCGTGTCCCGCAGATCCACAGGGTTCCACTCATTCCTCTTCATGATCCCCTCCCATCGCTCCTCTGGGATGACTGTTCATAATATACTGTGTTATTAGTATTGCTTGATGTCTAACTTTTCCTCTATAATAATGTTTCAAAGTCATGTACTGAAACTTCATTACTACAGTAATATTATCATCATGCAAATGATTAGTAATTATGTCTTCATATGTTACATTCAGTCTTAACCACTGACAATGCACACTACTGACACAGCATTTGTACTTACACTGTTACATTCAGTCTTAACCACTGACAATGCACACTACTGACACAGTATTTGTACTTACACTGTTACATTCAGTCTTAACCACTGACAATGCACACTACTGACACAGCATTTGTACTTACACTGTTACATTCAGTCTTAACCACTGACAATGCACACTACTGACACAGTATTTGTACTTACACTGTTACATTCAGTCTTAACCACTGACAATGCACACTACTGACACAGCATTTGTACTTACACTGTTACATTCAGTCTTAACCACTGACAATGCATGCTACTGACACAGCACTTGTACTTACACTGCACTCTAACCTGATACATTCTACTTTACAGATATGCAAGCATAACAATATTAAAATAACTTGGCAATACAGTAATCCAAAACTTGTAGGAATAATTTTTTAAATTTCCATAAGAGCCAGACTGCTATGGTTAGTGTTGGGACCTTGGCCTTAACAATAACAATAGAGGCGAAGGTATGTAGTGTACTAACATGCAGATGCATCCATGGTTCCACGGTCACAGATCACCAGGCAGTTCTTCCTACATGTCTCTGCCAGACTGAAGAAGGTGTTCTCAATCTGCATCATAGATTTGAGGAGATTCTCTTGGAAAGCAACAGCTGTAAAATTGGGTCACAAGATGATTATTCAACTGCCTATAGACTACATATAAAAATATTTTTCAGCAACAAAATTTGCTGTACTGTGATACAAAATATACACACTAATGACATTGCAAGGGAACAAATCATTACTCATAAGTCAAGGTGAATGTATTAGATTACTGAATTACTAACCGTCATCCTGCGACAGATCACCAAACTTGATGCCACCACTGAAAAGAAAGAATAAACTGGGGGTCACATAGCTATCAGTCTGTATGTTCAGTCTCACTTCACATTTGCAGTAACAATGAATGCAAAGACACATATACACACAGGGAGAGAAGGGAGAGGTGGTGGTGGTGTAGCTTTGCTGATAAGAAAAGGCTGGAGTTTTGAAGAGATGGTTATTCAGGCCTGTGAAGATTTCAGTGATTACATAACAGGTACCATAGCAACTGGAGGACAAAAAATTATAGTAGTACTGCAGTCACATATAACCCCCACCAAACAACAGAAGACCCAGACAGGAATATGATAGAAACAACATGGCCTCCATCAATATAAGAGAGAGAGAGAGAGCAACTTCTGTAGCTAGCAGGAATGGATCCAGACTACTAATCATGTGAGACTTCAATCAGTGGCATATGCCAGGTTGGCTAACATAAGAACGGCCTTTAGAAACTTGTGTGAGGAATCTTTCAGAACTTTGTATACAATATGTCAGACCAATCCTGGAGAATGCGGCTCCAGCATGGAGTCCATAACTAGTCAAGCATAAAACTAAACTGGAAAAGGTTCAAAAGTTTGCCACCAGACTAGTACCTGAACTGAGGGGTATGAGCTACAAGGAGATACTAAGGGAATTAAACCTCATTTCACTGGGAGACAGAAGAATTAGAGGGGACATGATCACCACATACAAGATTCTCAAAGGAATTGATAGGGTAGATAAAGACAAGACTATCTAACACAAGGGGCACATGCACTAGGGGACACAGGTGGATATTGAGTGCCCAAATGAGCCATAGAGATGTTAGAAAGATTTTTTTCAGTGTCAGAGAAGTAGACAAATGGAATGTATTAGGAAGTGATGTGGTGGAGGCTGACTTCATACACAGCTTCAAGTGTAGATATGATAGAGCCCAGTAGGCACAGGAACCTGTACATTAGTTGATTGACAGTTGAGAGGCGGGACCAAAGAGCCAGAGCTCAACCCCCGCAAGTACAACTAGGTAAGTACACACTAATTAATACACCAGAATATGTGCACCCAGATATGAAAGCAAAACTGAACTTGATTATATGAAAATGAAAATTCAGAGAACCATCTTGTATTTCTTCACAATTAATACACAGTTACAGTACTGTCACCCCGGTTACCTAAATGTAGAAGACTGGTGAGCCTTCATTGATTAAGGAATCTTGTCAGATATTTAATAATAGGATTTAATAAACAATTTAGAAGGGTTTTGCAGATTGCACTATTTTGGTAGTGAGAACAGTGATATGTTATACCAATCGCTCTTTAAGGTACAGTACAGTATTACATTTCATTTAGTCGTCAATTAGCCTCTGTATCCTTACCCAAAATAAAAAGTGGATGGTAAATACCTCCAATTAGTTAAGGACTATACTTTCTAGTGATGTTTTATTGAGAATATCAGATCCATCATATGTGAGGGCCTGATCCTGAAGGACAAACTGAAAAATGGGTATTACACCACTGGGGAGAAAAGATGGGTATTACACCACTGGGGAGAAAAGATGGGTATTACACCACTGGGGAGAAAAGATGGGTATTACACCACTGGGGGAGAAAAGATGGGTATTACACCACTGGGGAGGAAAGATGGGTATTACACCACTGGGGAGAAAAGATGGGTATTACACCACTGGGGAGAAAAGATGGGTATTACACCACTGGGGAGAAAAGATGGGTATTACACCACTGGGGGAGAAAAGATGGGTATTACACCACTGGGGGAGGAAAGATGGGTATTACACCACTGAGAAGAAAAGATGGGTATTACACCACTGGGGAGAAAAGATGGGTATTACACCACTGGGGAGAAAAGATGGGTATTACACCACTGGGGAGAAAAGATGGGTATTACACCACTGAGAAGAAAAGATGGGTATTACACCACTGGGGAGAAAAGATGGGTATTACACCACTGGGGAGAAAAGATGGGTATTACACCACTGGGGAGAAAAGATGGGTATTACACCACTGAGAAGAAAAGATGGGTATTACACCACTGGGGAGAAAAGATGGGTATTACACCACTGGGGAGAAAAGATGGGTATTACACCACTGGGGAGAAAAGATGGGTATTACACCACTGGGGAGAAAAGATGGGTATTACACCACTGAGAAGAAAAGATGGGTATTACACCACTGAGAAGAAAAGATGGGTATTACACCACTGGGGAGAAAAGATGGGTATTACACCACTGGGGAGAAAAGATGGGTATTACACCACTGAGAAGAAAAGATGGGTATTACACCACTGGGGAGAAAAGATGGGTATTACACCACTGGGGAGAAAAGATGGGTATTACACCACTGGGGAGAAAAGATGGGTATTACACCACTGGGGGTAAAGATGGGTATTACACCACTGGGGAGAAAAGATGGGTATTACACCACTGAGGGAGGAAAGATGGGTATTACACCACTGGGGAGAAAAGATGGGTATTACACCACTGAGGGAGGAAAGATGGGTATTACACCACTGGGGAGGAAAGATGGGTATTACACCACTGGGGAGAAAAGATGGGTATTACACCACTGGGGAGAAAAGATGGGTATTACACC
>WNGS01000671.1:14778-37730 GCA_020271785.1 Procambarus virginalis | reverse complement strand
TCAGAGAATTAAGTGTGTCGCACCTGACAATAGGTCATGCTGAGGCTGACACCTGGAAAAAATCAAAGTATCCAATTGAATTACAAAGCATAAGAAGAGTACTTGTAGAACAAACCAATTTTAAATGTGTTGGGTTTTCGACAGTTCGATCCAACAATATCTGCCATTGACCGGGTTAGGCACCCAGAAAGGTAGACGTCTCAAAACAAACCCCTATTCTGGTGAAAATTGCAACCAAAAGCCGAACGAGTGGATAGAACTCCCCGAACAAAAACGAGCAAACTAGTATGACGTCATTTGTCGTCACGCCGCTGTCTGCGCAGCCCCCTCACCTCCTCCCCGGGAGGGGGAAGGGGGAGCCCCAGACCTACTGCGCCGGCGATCCACACCCAGTTCTGAGGCTGGATGTCAAAACACGCGAAAAAAACGCCGACCGGAGGGAGGGACGCCGGGGAGCCTCCGGGACTCACCCAGAAAATGGCATTTCATTACATTCAATGCTGATCTTCTGGGGGGAGTCCCTACGGCTCCCAGGAGCTAACTACCCACAGAGGAAAAGAATAGGACTTACCCGGGAGGCGGTTGCTGCTCACTCCTCAACCCGAAGTCGAGACAACTGGCTGCATCCGCCAACCCAAAGCAACACAGGCCCAACCGGGCCCAGGGACAATGACAAGGTACCGAGCAGCCAGGACCCTGTTCGACCACCAAAATCCCCGCGCCCGAATGTCAGCCCAGGACATATTACCAAAGACGGCGGCAAGAGCCGCGAACTTGAGGATGTCATGGGCATGTGGATAAAACCGCAGGCTGGCTAGCCTTATCCACTTAACTGCACCAACCGAGTATTCTCGATCGGTGGGAAACTGCGCCAACCTAGAAAACTCTTTTAATTTTTCAGTACCAATTCTAAATGTGTATGAGGTTGGTTGTGTATGAAATGGACTCTTTAGGACCTCCAGTGAGAGGCAGCCATCTTGAAAAAAATTCCCAGAATGCCCTAGGGCTGCTGGCTGGGTTAGTACTGAATGAGCAACCATGGGTGGGGCACGCGTCTCTGGCTCCCAAACACCTGTCAGACGCGGTGTTGAAAGATAACGCTCTATCGGTGAAATACAAACCTTATTGTTTGAAGAACATAAGGGTCATAATATTGGTGAAGCTAGGTGCAATAAGGACTTAACACAAAGGTCGGATGCAAGTGATACAGCACCTATGAGGACGATACAGCGAGCATATCCAGTTGTATCTCTGAGCGTCACCCTTGCAATCCTATGCTATCTACAATTTATTTAGATGATACATAGATGAATCATTTTCTTCATTCAGTGATGATGCATCTGATACAAATAGCATAGATGAACAGTGTTAGCGGCTTCCATGGTGGTGTTTCCATAGATATTTTCAAGAATACCTGAATCTCTTCCTAACTGATGGACACTCTTTGAGGCTAGCTGAATTTCTTTCTGACTGACGGGGGCTGGGCAAAGGTCTTACCACTCTTGAGGTAAGCTGAATCTCTTCCTGTGTGAGACCATACAAAGCGATCTTTTCAAGACTACCATACAAATATTTTATCTTTTCCTATTTCTAATAATTGATCTTTTCCTATAATCTTTTCAATACTTCCTTACAAGCTTGGCTACATACAACCTACAAGTACTAAAGCCAAGGGTGTTCGTGAGTGCGTTATTTGCAAGCACACAGAATGAAGAAACAGGAAGCGAAAATTTATCTGTACCTGGTGCACTGAGACTGAAGTCGCACTGTGTACCATGGGCTACTTCGTTAACTATTATTCACTTCGAAGTACTGAGTAATTACCTAAGTGTAGTTACAGGATGAGAGCTACGCTCGTGGTGTCCCGTCTTCCCAGCACTCTTTGTCATATAACGCTTTGAAACTACTGACGGTCTTGGCCTCCACCACCTTCTCCCCTAACTTGTTCCAACCGTCTACCACTCTGTTTGCGAAAGTGAATTTTCTTATATTTCTTCGGCGTCTGTGTTTAGCTAGTTTATATCTATGACCTCTTGTTCTTAAAGTTCCAGGTCTCAGGAAATCTTCCCTATCGATTTTATCAATTCCTGTTACTATTTTGTATGTAGTGATCATATCACCTCTTTTTCTTCTGTCTTCTAGTTTTGGCATATTTAATGCCTCTAACCTCTCCTCGTAGCTCTTGCCCTTCAGTTCTGGGAGCCACTTAGTAGCATGTCTTTGCACCTTTTCCAGTTTGTTGATGTGCTTCTTAAGATATGGGCACCACACAACCGCTGCATATTCTAGCTTTGGCCTAACAAAAGTCGTGAACAATTTCTTTAGTATATCGCCATCCATGTATTTAAACACATTCTGAAGTTGGAAAGCGTGGCATAGGCTCCTCGCACAATATTCTTTATGTGGTCCTCAGGTGATAATTTTCTATCTAGAACCACCCCTAGATCTCTTTCTTTATCAGAATTCTTTAAAGATTTCTCACATAATATATAGGTTGTGTGGGGTCTATGTTCTCCTATTCCACATTCCATAACATGGCATTTATTAACATTGAATTCCATTTGCCAAGTGGCGCTCCATGTACTTATTTTGTCCAGGTCAACTTGAAGGGCATGACAATCATCTAAGTTTCTTATCCTTCCTATTATCTTAGCATCATCAGCAAACATGTTCATATAATTCTGTATACCAACTGGTAGATCATTTATGTAGACAATAAACATCACTGGTGCAAGAACTGAACCCTGTGGTACTCCGCTTGTGACATTTCTCTTGTGAGTGTATAATACAGTGTGTTACTGTGTAAATAGTGTGTGAAACTGTACATATTGTAACTTTAGTGAATTTTTAACAGGTAATATTGCGACAATAAACATTTATTGTGGACACATTACTGACACATGTACCATATCACAGTTCCATGGAACATTATGAACGTTCTACTGTATACATATTGTAAAGGACACACATGCATCATATACGATAAAAAAAATAAATAAAACCGCATTGGAAATACATAAAACAAATAATTGAAAATACATTTGTCGCAACACCTGGTGCTTGAATGACCCACGCGACCATGTCAGGGCGATTCACACACGGGTGACCTGGCCCTGATGACGTCACAGCGCACCTCGTCCACGTCCCCACAGCCAAAGTAAGTGAAATTTCGTATTTATTTTTACATAGACATGTTCAGGGAAGGGAATTTATCATTTTACGAAGAAAAATGAATTTTTTGGGAACACTTTATTTCATGCGCACCAGGGGAATTTCACAATAAACTCGGTGTAGCACGGTGGTTAATAACCCTGTGAACGACCTGGGAGACCCTGCACCCTCGAACAGGGAAGAAGGGAAACCAGATCGACCCACAGCGCATCCACGGACACCGAAGCCATGGTGCGTAAATAACGGCAGAGAGCCGCAACTGGACACAAAACATGATGCACCCTTGGCCGAACCAACCAAGCATCAACAACCCAAGGGCCCCTCCGGAACGCAGCAGTCTCATTCTTCGCCAGAAAAGAAGGAGAAGGCTGCAGACGAACAAAACGATCACCCCGACCAAAGGAGCAGAAACCTCTGAGCCGGAGGAGAGCATGAAGCTCACCCACTCGACCCCCAGAGGCCAATGCCAACAGGAAAAGAGCCTTCGAAAAACAATCCGGAACCGAGGAGGCCACAACAAAATGAGGAGAAGAAAAGAGAGCACTCTGTCCAAAGACCAGGATGGCTCAGGCAGCGCATGTGCAGGCCGGAGGTGAAACAACGCCCGAGACAGCTTGCGAAACGGCGCAGATGTGACATCAATACCGAAAGCAAGCTGAAGCGGCTCCGCCAGTGCCACACGATATGAGGCGACAGTGTTAGGCATAAGATGACAGTCCTGGAACAACCAAGAGAGAAAGGACAACACCACCCTAACCGAAAGGGAAGTATAACGACGAAGACGTAAGAAGAACCAGAAGGACCGTCAGGAAACTTCATACTGCCGCCAAGACGAAGCCCGCAGATGACACTAATAAGGAAGCCACCTGATCACCATAGAGATGATGATAAACTCGAGTGAAAAATACCATATGCAAAGACTCGAGGAGAAGATCGAACCAGCCACGTGACGTACTGGGCCGATCTGTTGGAAGAGGCAGAGCCGCGGAAAAACCTCTGGGTTCAGACACCGAGAAAGCAGTGCCTGAAACCACGGCTGGGCCGGCCACCAAGGGGCCAAGAGGACAACTCTCCCCTGTCTCTAAGCGAATCAGGACCTAGAGCAATAGCTGAACCGGGGGAAAGAGGTACGGGAACCTCCACCTCGACCAGTCCTGCCGAAAGGCAACGATCCCGATGGCCTCGTAGTCGGGAAGAGGCGCCACATACAGGGGAAGGTACTGCGACCACGCCGACACAAAGACGTCCACCTCGGGGCAGCCGAACGTCTGGCAAAGCCAATGGAAGGAGGCGGCGTCGACCGTCCATTCCGTGGAGAGGGGAAAGAAACGAGACAGGCCATCGGTCAAGACGTTGGACACACCCCGCACGTGAACTGCCAGGAGAGCTAAACCCCGAGAACTCAGCAGACGAGTCAACCGAAGCGACCAACGCCAAAGAGCCGAGGACCGCATCGAACCCCCCCCCCCCCCCGGTTCAGACAATGAACCATCGAGGAGCAGTCCGGATAGAGCCGGATCGTCAACCCTTGGGCGACTCGAATCCTCCGAAGAGCAAACCACACCGCTGCGAACTCCCGCACAGTGCTGTGGGTTCCACGGAAAGACAGACCCCACCGACCCTGGCCGGCCTGGTGAGCACTGGTCACAAAGCCCCAGCCATGAGACAACGCGTCCGTGAACACATCAAGCGAGGGCTCAGGTAGGTGCCACGGCACTGAACCCCGAAAAACCCGAAGAGGAAGCCGGTGACGCAGCAACTGGTACAAAGCCCCCGGGGTCGGAACCCAGCGATCGCAAGAGAGGCGGAAGGGACGTCCCCGAAGGAACCAGAACAGCCGACAAAGCCAAACCCGACCCGGCGGGTAGACAAGCATCGCAAAGTTCAAGCTCCCACACACAGACCCTCGAGCAACCGCCGGGAGACCCGGGAGCCCCCAGAAACAGGCACAAGCGGGACCGCAGCCGCAGAAAAGACTCCGGAGAAAGAGACAAGGAAGCGCTCCGAGTCTCCCACACAAGGCCCAGCCAGGTCCGAACCTGGGAGGGAACCAGATGGGACTTCCTCCAGTTCACCAAGAACCCGAACCCGGTGAGCTGAGAAAGAACCAGATCCCTAGCTAGCAGACAAGCGGACTGACTGGGAGCCCAAACCAGCCAGTCGTGGAGGTAGGCCAACACCCGAACACCTAACAGATGCAGACAGGTCACCACGACCTGCGTGAGGCGCGTGAAAACACGAGGTGCCAGGTTCAGACCGAACGGAAGACAACGAAAGCAGTAAGCACAAAGCCCCACAACAAAACCGAGCCAGTCCCTGAACCCCGGATGAATCGGGACATGCCAATAAGCGTCCCGGAGGTCCAGGGACACCATCCAAGCGCCCGGCTCCAACAGGAGGCGAACCTGGGACAGTGTGGTCATCCGAAAGGAGGGGCAATGAACCCAGGGGTTCAGACGGGACAAGTCCAGAATGAACTGCATTTCCACGCTGTCCCATTTCGGGACTGGAAACAGACAGGAAATCCATCTGAAGGACGTCGTCGTTTCGACCACGCCCAAGCGAACCCACTCCAAGATGACCAGACAGAGCGCAGGGGAAGAAGCCTGAACCCCCCGCTGGGGGAGGGGCCACCCAATGCCACCAGAGGCCGTGCAAAACGACCCAAAACGTCCACAAATCGTGGGACCAGACGTGAGCGAACAGCGCAAGCCTCCCCCCCCATCGTCCCGTCAATGGGGCAAACCGCGAAAGGGCTAGTGCCCCTTACGATACCCAGAACCTCGCACAGAGCAAACACCGCGCCGACCAGACGAAGGCGGGTCAAAGGAGGCGCCGAACCCAAACCTGACCAGTTGCCTACCACGACGAGAGGAACCCTGAGTCTTGGCACGACCCTTCCAGGAAGGCCCACCACGGGACCCCCAGAGATCTAGCAAGTCCGACATAGGATGGCAAGAAGCCGAAGCAGCCTGAATAAACTGTGCAACGGCCGAAGCCTCAAACAAGAGAGGGCAAAAAAGGGACGAAAGCCTAAGAGCCAAGGCCCAAGTGGATTCCACAGAGGAGGCAAGCACCGCCTGCCGACACGCAAGCCGGGAGGCATAAAACAGAGCCACCGCATCCCAAACAAAGCTTCAGCATGGCAGCCAACGAGCGAGCCGGCGAGGCCAAGGCGCCAGACCCCGGAACAGCCCCAAGCGCCTCCACATCCTCCGTGAGCCAGTCAGAAGACAGCTCCAGGAGGGAAAAAAAGCGTGCAAGGCCACAACCAAAAGGCCCTGAGCACACAAGTCCTCCACCACCTGCACCGTCGAAAGGAGGGGAACCTGCACATGGAGCTTAACGACACCAACATCCCGGGGAAGGGCAGGAGCAAACAAGCACTCATTGAGGTGCTCAAGGTCGCCCCCCAGGAAAACCTGAAGCACCATTGAAGCCTCCCGCCACTCAAGTGTGTAGGAACAGCAGAAGGAGTGCCAAGCCTTCGAGGCAAAGACAGGACAGTCCGCCAGCCAGGACGACTCCGTAACCTCGTAACGGAGCCAGAAAGGGAACGAAGTCCCAAACCCGAAATCCAAGGGATCCATTGCCGAGGTATAATTCGGGTCACGCAGGAGGTTCGCCGCAAGGGCCGCCTGCACCACAGCAGGTTGGATGCGATAAGCCGAAAACCTCCGGAAAGAGAACTGAAGTACCCGGGGAAACACGGAACCGAATCATGGAAGGGGCAGACACCAAATCCAACTCGTACGATGAGGGGGGAAAAGAAAACCCCACTCCTTGCAACAATAAGCCTTGCTCAGAGGGTACAAAAACCCAGGCAGGGTCCAGCAGGGCCCAAGGCCCCCAAGTCAGCCCCTCCCCAGCCCCAGAGTCCTCTCTGGCATGACCCGGGCCGAGTCCTCCCCCCAAGCACCGACCCCACTAGACAAACTAAACACAGATGCCGAAGAAATATAAGAAAATCACTTTCGCAAACAGAGTGGTAGATGGTTGGAACAAGTTAGGGGAGAAGGTGGTGGAGGCCAAGACCGTCAGTAGTTTCAAAGCGTTATATGACAAAGAGTGCTGCGAAGACGGGACACCACGAGCGTAGCTCTCATCCTGTAACTACACTTAGGTAATTACACTTGGGTAATTACAAGGCCGGCACAGCCGTAGAAGCCGGACAGAAAGAGGCCCACTGGTCAGACCCAGAGGCTTAGGCCGGGGGAGAAGACTCGAATGCCTCCGTCGCCACACCGGAAGGGGCATCCCCCGAGGCTGCCCGAGTCTCAAGACCAACTAACCCCTGCCCTGACTCCAAAACCCTCAGACGTTTCAGGGCTGGAAGCGGGGGAGGGGCACCAGAATGCACAACGGGAGGGGAAGGACCAGGAGGTGCGGACTGAACCAGGGTCGAAGCGACCCCCACCCCAAGTCCGGGTCCCTATAAGCAAAACAGGGCAGCCACGGGGCATCCAGGTAAACAACCAACCTAATGCGTTGCAACAACCGAAACCTAGAATGCAACGCTTGTGCAGCCTGTACCCAAAGATCATCATCCATAGACTGTGTAAATTGAGTCACCAGCAAGCAACAGTACTCACAGGACTCAGGGTCAAAAGTGTCACCGACCCAACAGGCTGCATGACGGAGGCAAAAACAGCGAGGGTCGCCCTGAACCAAGGGAACCGAACAACTCGCACGAAGCGAGGGGGGGACCCCGGGGTCACATCCATTGGACCCACGCGTCTTCTAGGGGATTCCCAGGGTCCTGAGCGTTTACTTGAAGAGGACTCGCGCTCAGGAAAACCCACGCAGGGTACTGTTAACCGGCGCCCAAAACTACAAACAAACTGTCTAAAATTGAACCCAAGGGACGTGTACACTCACAAGGACCAAGCAGGGGGCACCACCAGGTATCAGGGTGAGGCCAAACACCAGTGGCAATGAGGGCAGAACCCCCCACCAAGGCAAAGAAAAACAAAACCCCGCAAGAGGACAATGTACCGCAAGGAACAGAGCCTGCCGCTGTGATAGGTGACAACTAGCTGCACAGCACCCTGCACCCCTATCAGTGCGAAAAACTGCCTCTTACCTTAAGGTAAACCACAGGAGACAAACCCCCAAATACCCAAAGAGCGGCCGAGAAACCGAGCAGTAAAACGGACACAAAGAGGCAGACCCCGAGAAACTTGTGGAAGGTAACCCCAAGCTCCAAGGGCAGTACTTACTGGGCACCTAGGGAAGGGAACCATAGGCGCATGCAGCCAATTACTGAGGAATAACTCCTGTCTCTCGCACCCCTGGAGAACAGCAGCCACACACAAGGCACAGCGCCGCAAAAAGACCGGAGCCAGAGCACACAACCGAGCCGATAGCATCAGCGTCAAGAACTGGGGTGTGGATCGCTAGCGCGGTAGGTCTGGGGCTCCCCCTTCCCCCTCCCGTGGAGGGGGTCTGTGCAGACAGTGGCGCAACAACAAATGACGTCATACTAGTTTCATACTAGGTTGATGTCTGCCATTAACCCTGTCGATGGCAGACATAAAATGCTTCCTAACACAGAGGTTTCTATAGGCCATTGCTCCCCTTGCCTCTCTGAGGGGGCCAGGTTCTGGCTCATGGTCCCCGGTAGGCCACAAGAATTCCATGCATATGACTGATGCCAAAATCTGACATTTGCATATCAGCCCGGTAAGCTCCGGGTAGCTGTAGGGGCTCCGCCCAGAAAATATATTTTTTTTTTTGGAGGGGGGAAGAGATTTTTTTTTTCTCCTTTGTTTATTATCTCATTTTGTTGTAACCTCTACATCCTGGAGAGTGCATACCCATCCCTAACTATGTCAAGATAGAATGAAATTGGTCACCAAATAAATCAGTCACAACTGGCAGAACTTGGGACTTGGAATTTTTTTTTACTGGATTTTTCACAGATTTCAAATTCAATTTTCAATGTCTCTTTAGGCTGTTTTGATGATTAGGGACCAGATTAGAGCTTTATCACTTTTATAAAGTATACATTTTTATCCCCTAAATCATTATAATTACCCCTATATTATAGTTTTTTTTTCTTGACATCATTCCAACACATATTGACCAACAACTTTCACATATTTGAGTACGAATGCCAAACAAAGTTTATTAAAACAAATAAGTAAATTAATGAATTAGAACTTCCTTATTCATTGTCGATAACTTCAACTTCAATTACAATGGAGCCTCGACTTACGATGCTAATCCGTTCCCAGAGACAGATCGTAAGTCGAAATATCGCTACTTCAATTATCTCTAAAACTTTGAGTCAGCTTAAAAAAATTCAGTTTCTGAGCGATTCTCACCATTGTTACAAATATTGTGCACAGTTGTCTGTTCTACAATCCTATTAGAATGGATTTTTCACAAACCCTAAACGTTTGTAGTTATCAATTTTTTTTCTACATTTGGCACATAATTCAGATGCCACACTGACAATTTTTTTTACAGTAAACTAAACTGAAAACATATATTTTAAATCTATGAAAATGAAGATCATATACTATTCTGAGAGCTTAATAACACCAAATGAACGATTGGTGATACAGTAGTTTATATTTTTGCAGCTGATCTCAAAATCAGAAGTTTTCAATATTTAATTTTATAATAATTTTTTATTTTCTTATTTTTCAAGTTACGTTTGTGATCATTTAGACAAAGTTGCAGGATTTGCTAGTATGCACAAAAAACTGGAAATCATTATAGCAAATTTGATAAATTGAATTTTGCCATCAGGTCCTGCCATATATGTATACCATGCACAGCTTAACCCTCAAACCGCGCATATCATATATAAATGATATCAGTGACAAAACCGAAATCGCGCTCATCATTTATATATGATTTCGTGTCTAGCGCTATAATTTAAACACCCCGCCTGGGATAGGGGCAGCTATAGTACAGCCACGACTGATAGTTGCCAGATCCCACCTAGAAAAAAAATCCAGCCCAACATTTTTGGGAGTGAGAGCGTCAGTATTGCGCCAGCCACCAAGGCTGGCGCACGCAGCACGAGCTCACAGCACCGCTGTTCAGCTTGTGACCACAGCATCGCCTACAAATGCCAAAATATAAGTGATATTGCTATTATTTAGCAGTGATAGTATTACTGAAGCCCCTGAATTTGATAAAACTGACCAGGATTCTGATAACAGCTTGATTGTGGAGATATTTAGCGCTGTGCTCGATGGAGGGAGGAGTACAGCTGTGGAGGGAGGATTGTGGCGTTGTCTTCTGACTGTGTGTGGCCACCTTTTATTGACTGCACTCACCATACCAGCTTAGTGGTTCGCTATGGTGAACACAAATGTAGATACTTACATATAACGTGTGTATAGTGTGAGATAACAGCGAGAGGAGTAGGTTGGGAGCCGCCATTTTGGTGAGAGGAGCGTCGTCTGCAGGAATTATCGTGTTGTTTACTGGTGACCACAAAGGGTCTTTGGGCACCATACCAGCTTATTTGTACAAGTATGGTGAATAAAACAGGTAGATACTTATATATAATGTGTGTATATAGCATAATAACACCACATCCAATATTGTTGGAGGAGAAATACTAGTGGGTGTGGCCTTGAGGGTGGCCGCCGATCAGCTGACTGTGGAGTAGCTACGTCTTTGTGCATTTACTCACCATACAAGCTTAGATGTACAGTTATGGTGAACAAAACATGTAAATACGTATATATAACGTCTGTGTATAGTGAATAAATGCAAAAACAGTATTGTGGGAGGTAAATGAGGGTGAGTGAGGTGGTGATGAGGGAGGGCGTGGCAGTGAGTGGCTCGCTGGTGTGTGGCGGCCACTCCTCGTTGCTTTTTGACTCACAAGACCAACTTAGTAGTTCGTTATGGTGAACAAAACATGCAGATACTATATATAACCTGTGTATATAGTGTAACAACAGCAAAACTATTTGTTTATTGTTTTATGAACATAATAATTGAATCACTTATATGCACACCATAATTTTGAGTACAGCGATGGTTCACACATTTTATAATATAAATATACCACAATTCACTGTATGGAATAATATTACTGCAAAAAAACTAAGAAAAATCAATCAGAGACATTGAAATAATTAGGAAATAATATATTTGTGGCAACTGCCGTCTGACAGCTCGGGCGGAGTAGACCTCGTCTGGCGAAGGTTCTGCCAACGCCCCTTTTTTGCCACACTTCCCTACCCTACTGCGGCTAAAATATGCTACCTACGATTTTTTTGTTATTTTTTCCGTGATCAGGGAACAAAAATAAACAATTCTATAAGACGAAAGAATTTTTTGGATTTTTTTTTTGTTGCGCCTGTGGGTGTGAATTCCATTTGGGCCCCTAGCGGTTTGAGGGTTAAGGGTTAATACAGAACTGTACTGTATAAAATGCATAAAACTTCAAACTAACAATATTTCACTAATTAAAACAATAATACTATTTTAAATAAAATAACTTGTAACAGTCAATATGTACATTAAATTTTGAGTATGCCTATAAAATAAGCACAGGTCATGTCAACGCGCTGGACCTGGATGAGATGGCTGGCACCATGTGCTTCTCCTCTTCCTGTGGTAAAAACGTCAGACTCACGCGCGAAGGATTTTCGTGATAAATTTTTAAAAATTTTACTGTTTGAACTCATTTAATCTGTCAAGATGTTTCAGGGCAGTATTCATGGTATTGAAGGTATAAAACAAAAGAGAAAAAATTTGTCAATTGATTAGAAAGTTGACTTGATAGAGAAAGCAGAGCATGGATACTCTGTCACTCATGGATGGATGGCGATATACTAAAGAAATTGTTCACGACTTTTGTTAGGCCAAAGCTAGAATATGCAGCGGTTGTGTGGTGCCCATATCTTAAGAAGCACATCAACAAACTGGAAAAGGTGCAAAGACATGCTACTATGTGGCTCCCAGAACTGAAGGGCAAGAGCTACGAGGAGAGGTTAGAGGCATTAAATATGCCAAAACTAGAAGACAGAAGAAAAAGAGGTGATATGATCACTACATACAAAATGGTAACAGGAATTGATAAAATCGATAGGGAAGATTTCCTGAGACCTGGAACTGTAAGAACAAGAGGTCATAGATATAAACTAGCTAAACACAGATGTCGAAGAATTATAAGAAAATTCACTTTCGCAAACAATGGTAGACGGTTGGAACAAGTTAGGGGAGAAGGTGGTGGAGGCCAAGACCTTCAGTAGTTTCAAAGCGTTATATGACAAAGAGTGCTGGGAAGACGGAACACCACGAGCGTAGCTCTCATCCTGTAACTACACTTAGGTAATTACACTTAGGTAATTACTCGACTCCCCCAAGAATTCAACATTGGTAAAGCTACAGTTTGTGATATAAAAAAGCAGAAGGATAATATTAAGAAATTCTTTGCTCAAACTGATGCAATAGGCAACAAGAAAAATTGAGGGCTGCAAAGTATACGGGTTTGGACTCGTCTGTATTTTAATGGTTTACACAGCATGGTGCGAAAGGAATTGCTGTTTCAGTTGATTCTATTAGAAATGCAGCTGAAAGACTTGCTGTAAAGTTAAGCATAGATAATTTCAAGGCTAGCACTGAATGGGTATGTCGATTTAATGAGAGGTATGGCATCATTAACAAGAAAATTTGTGGCGAGGCATTAAGTGCAGGTGTTGGACGTGCTAATCCATATAAGAATAAACTTTTTCAGCACATTATATCTAATAATCTAAGCTGGTTTTAAGTGTACAATGCAGATGTAACAGGCTTTAACTGGAAATGCCTTCAAAGAAACACTTTGACCTTCAGGCTTGAGAAGAGTACTCCTGGTTGCACGGTAAAGAAGGAAAGAATTTCAGCATTATTGTGCTGTAACGCAGATGGCAGTCACCGAACAAAGTACGCAATTCTTGGGAAATCTGCCAACCTCAGAGCATTGAAAAACTGCATGAACAGACTACCTGTCATCTACTACAACACAAAAAATGCCTGGTTCACACAGATTATTTTTGAGGATTGGTTCCAGAATCATTTTTGTAAAGAAGTAAAAAAGCAGCAGATCAATATGTGTAGAATTCATCCTACTGAGGTAAAGGCAATGCTGCTGACAGATAATGCTCCAGCTCACCCCATTGCTAAATTAACATCGCCTGATGGCAAAATAACATGTATGGCTTTACCACCAAACACTACATCTGTAATACAGATCATGGATTAGGGGTTATCTATGCTCTCAAAGGCTTTATAAAAGAGCTATGAATTCAGATATTATGGAAGTTCTGCTCTCTGAAGAAGACGAGATGCCTACTAAGGATACGAAGGCTAATAGAACACTAGAAAACTTCAAAGTAATATTCAATTAAATACGCAATTTACAACTAGGCCAAAGAATGGAGCGAGTTGAAGGTCACCACATTAAAGAATGCACGGAATAAAATTCTGAGTCCGGTACCTGGTTAGAATGAAGACAAAGATGACTATGATTCTGAGGGCTTTGATAATGCAATTTTTGAGACATTCAGAGATGCAGGTGAGGAAGATTTGAAACTTTCTGATGTGAATGCGTGGTTAGATAATAATGGTGATGATCCAGGTTATGGTGAATTAACTGATAATGAGATTATCCAGTGTGTTATTGGTAATAATGATGAGGATGTGGAAGAGCCATGGAACTTGTGAGCCATGGAACAATCCATGGCTCACAAGTGGCATTCTCAACTCAGTCAACAAGAAACATGAATATGAAAAGAAACTTAGGATTGGCCTAGTTTCAAAGGAAGTAGCTAAAAGGTACTCATCAATGCTTACCAGTATCATAAGAAAGGCAAAACTTGCATATTATGTGAATAGATTCAATGAAGCAAAAGGCAACATGAAAAGCACTTGGAAAACAATCTCTAGTATCCTAGGAACTAAACAACACTCGCATAACCAAATAAAACTCTACAAGGATGGGGATATACCGTCAACTGATTTAGAAATAGCAAATGAATTTAAAAGTTTCTTTTCATCGGTTGGTGCTAATCTTGCCACTAAAATCCCACAGACCCCAGACACATATTAACACATATCTCTGAGGCAGCTATCCAAACTCTCTTCTCCTTTCACCAATCAGCCCGGCAGATGTTTTGTCCATCATACACTCTCTAAAAACCAAGGTAGGGAACACCAGTGAAATTCCGTCCATTGTATACAAGAGCGCCTCCCATGCCCTTGCCCCACCCATAGCCCTACTGTTCAACAAATCTATAGAGTGTCACACCTTCCCTGATATCCTCAAAAAACCAGCGTTGAATGTAATGAAACGCCATTTTCTGGGTGAGTCCCGGAGTCTCCCCGGAGCTATCCCAGGCTGATATGCTAATGTCAGACTTTGGCATCAGTCATGTGTATGGAGTTCTTAGGCCTACCAGGGACCACGGCCAGAACCGGGCCCCCTCAGAGAGGCAAGGGGAGCAATGGCCTATAGAAGCCACCGTGTGGTTGGAAGCATTCTATGTCTGCCATCGACCGGGACAGGCACCCAGAAAGGTAAGCACCCCAAAACAAACCCCTATTCTGGTTAAAATTGCTACCAAAAGCCGAACTAGTGGATAGAACTCCCAAACAGAAAAACAAGCAAACTAGTGTGACGTCACACGTCACCGCGCCGCTGTCTGTGCAGCTCCCCCCTCCCCGGGAGGGGGAAGGGGGAGCCCCAGACCTCCCACGCCGGTTATCCACCCATCAGTTCTGAGGCTGGATGTCAAGACACACGAAAAACCGCCGACCGGAGGGAGGGAGGGTTGCCGGGGAGCCTCCGGGACTCACCCAGAAAATGGCGTTTCATTACATTCAACGCTGATTTTCTGGGGGGGGAGCCCCGTCGGCTCCCCGGAGCTAACTATCCACAGAGGAAGATCAAAGGGACGGAACCGGGAGGCGGACACCACCCGAACAACCAAAACACTAAAACCAAAGGAGCAGGAAAACTCAGCGACCCGACCCCCAGAGGCAAATGCCAAAAGGAAAAGAGCCGACGAAAAATAAACCGGAACCGAAGGGGCACTACCAACCGAGGAGAAGACAGAGCACGCTGACCAGATACCAGGATGGTGCAAGCGGCGCACGAACAGGCCGGAGGGGAAACGACGCACAAGACAGCTTACTAAGCGGTGTAGAAGCAACACCAAGTCCGAAAGCAAGCCAAAGCGGCTCCGCCAGCGCCGCACAAAATGAGAGAGAGGCGACAGTATGTGGCATGACGACGGCCCCCAACCCCCACCAAAAACCAAGCCGACGCTAACAAGAGGAACCACCTAAGAAGGGACAGGAAAAGGAAGGACCGCCAAAACACCCCATACTGCCGCCAAGAGAAACACGCAGGTGGGACACCGACCACCAGCCGGAGGCGAGACCACGAGGCAGACGGAAGCAGCCCAGACAAGGCCCCTCCGAGCCCAGGAAAAGGCGGAGCCGCAAGAAGATCTCGGGCGCGACCACCGAACTCAGGTGGCACAAGGAGATAGAACGTCTGCCGAACAGAAAAACTCCAAAGCAAGCAAACCCGCCAGGAGAACAGAAATGACGGGTCCGACGCGAGACATCGCAAGACCCCGAAAAACCAATTGGCAGGGCAAGCAAGGAAACCAAAGAAGGCGGAAGGGTTGCCGCCAGAACCGTACCCGAACCAAGAGGTACGAGCAACAGCAACAGACCGAGACAAAGAAGCACACCACAGGACACAAGCCGAAAAAAGCCCAAGAAGCCAAGGAACACACGCAGAACACTCCTGTGGCAGAGGAGGAAAACAAGGGAACACACAAGCAATGAAGTGGTGGAAATCGACCACGCCCCCCAACATAGCAGCAAGTGCAGGCAAAACTGACCAAAGGAGATGCCAGGAAAACGACTGGGGTGAGGCAGGACGAAAGAGCAGAAGCATAAAAAAACCCAGGAGTAAGGACACGCCACTGCGAAACACGGTACTAATGCACACGCGCAGTAGTAGCAACATACACCACCGCAACATGCCACAGGTAAAGAGCAACTCGCTCCGGCAAAGGCAGAGAACGGAGCAGATAGACCCCAGACAGGGCCCACGGAGACACGACAGAACCCAGCAGGCCCAGCAACCTGCCTACCAGGCGACCGACGGCAGAGAAACCCCGCTCAAAACCGGCTGGATGGGGAACTGGGAGCTCATGTACACCCCAAGCCCGGCCCGAGGCCAGGCTAGACCGGCCAGAGGGAAGCCCACCAGGAAGACGCATGGAGCGGCCTGCAGGCCCACAGACTCCCCACAACCAGGATGGGCCATAACTAATTCGAAGGCAAGCTAGTGTGCCCCGGAAGTCCGCGGACCTTACCATAAGGGGCATAACTGGCAATCCCCTCACAGTGTTCAGTGTTATACCTATAATAGGTTAAGTAACAATTGTAATTACGAAACCATAAGATGCCTATTTTAACCTACTAAGTAGGTCAGGTAAGGTTGGTGTTTTCTACGAAGTTTAAGGGAAATTATTATGTTTAGTATGTCACCTATGCACGTAACTAATAAGTCAATATTGACGTAATAAAGTTGCGAGGACGGGTTGGTGCCAGAGAGAATCGGATAAGCACCTCCAAAGGATACCTGATCAACCAGGCTGTGACTCATACGTCAGGCAGCGAGCAGCCACGCCAACAGCCAGGATGACCAGTCCAGGAGGCCTGGTCGATGACCGGGCCGCGGGGACGCTAAGCCCCGGAAGCACCTCAAGGTAACCTCAAGATAAGGTACCAGCAAGAAGGCGTATGCTCGCAAGGAGGTCGTGTAACAACTGCAGACCTCTGATGGATATACAGTGTTCCCCAATTGTGCCTATAGCACCACTGCACTCCACTGGTACTATCCCGCAAGTTCTACCAGATAGGCGGGACCCAAAAGCCAGAGCGCAAAAACCTTGCAAGCACAGCCAGGAGCCCTACCAGGTGAGTACAGAACCAACACCACAAACCCCCACACCTCATAACACTAACAAAGGTGGGACCCCTGAATGACCCTAGCATGGGTTGGACATGCACAAGAGTGGGACAGGAAGGGGTGAAAAAAAGGGGACCGACACTGGTGTGCGAACGGTCTCAGTCGTACAAAAAGATACCTAAATAAAGACAGGTATATAACACCGCATCCAGCGCCCTGCCAAAAGATGCCAGACCGCAGAAACTCACCTGACGAACGGTGGCACGAAGTGGCACGACTCAACCGAGCCCAGAAGAACCTGGGAGCACCGCCAGGTGAAGAAGCCAGAGCCAGACCTGCAGGGGAGAGGCGAAGAAGGCGGCCCACACCCATGACACAGGGTAAACCTCGGCGGCCTCCCCACAATTGGAACCCAGGACACCCCCGGAGCGAAAGGGGCACATACCGCGGCAAGGGAGAAGAGCGAGAGGCGAAGCACTGGAGCAAAAAGACGACGAACACCAGCACCGCCCAGACCAAAACAAACTCTGCGGTGCACGCGCATGACATGCTGGCCGAAAACGCGCAACCTTCCCTGCGGGAAGGCGGCAACCAAGACTACTGCACGAGAAAAGTAGCCAAAAGAGTGAGCAGGAACAAGAAAACCGGCCAAAGAAGCGAAGACAGAGCCCAAAAAGGCACGCAACCGGGCCACAAGCAGCCCAACAAGGCTACAAGTAGCCCAACAGGGCCACAAGTAGCCCAACAGGGCCACAAGTAGCCCAACAGGCCCATAAAGAGCCCAAACCGGGCCAAAAGTAGCCCAACAGGGCTACAAGGAGCCCAACAGGACCACAAGGAGCCCAACAGGACCACAAGGGAGCCCAACAGGGCTACAAGTAGCCTAACTCGGCGACAAGGACGAGGAGCCGACAGACGTTCCAATAACGCGGGAAGTAGCAAAAACCTTCCCGAACCCTCGAGGACACGAAAGTCAAAACCAGTCCCGAAGGCACACAAAGGCGCATGCGCACCCGAGACCAGTAGTCACGTAGAACCCCCAGAACGGGGAAACATGACGAAAACACCGTCCCAAAAAAAGGGTGGGGGGAAAACATCCACCCACAGGACGGAACCAACCGACTCAAAGGCCAAGGAACCGAGCCCGGGGAGGGGCCGACACCCAACAGCACGTACGGCGAGTGGGGAGGAAAAATCCTACTCCGCGTAACCACAAGCCCCGCCTAGAGGGGGATAAAAACCCCCAAGGGGTCCTACGGGGCCAAGGCCCCCCAAGTCAGCCCCTCCCCAGCCCCGGGAACCCACACGACAGGCCCCGGGGCCGAGCCGTCCCCCTAAAGCCCCGGCCGTACCAGAAAACCGGGACAGCCGTGAAAACACTAAGGAAGGGAGCCCACTGGCAGACTTACAACACGGCTGGAGGAACAGGCTCGAATGCCCCCGTCACTACCCCGGAAGGGGATTTGCCCGAGACTGCCCGAGTCTCAACACCATCAAACCCCGCCCTGAACCTACAGACGGTAAGGAACCGGATGCAGGCAGGAAGGGGAATCCAGGGAAAAACAAGAACCAAAACGGGGCAGCCCCGGGGCTCCCGGGGAGTTACCAAGAGAGCGTTGCCACCACCAAGGCACAAGTGCAACGCCCCTGCTGCCCGCACCCGCTGAGCACAACTGGGTAACCGAGCCACAACGAGCAACAAAACTCGCAGGACTCCGGGCCGAAGGTGTCACCGACCCCACAGGCAGCAGACGGAGGCAAAACAGAGAGTCACCCAGAGACAAGGGGTGAGCAACCCTCAAACTCGCTGGAAGCGAGGGGGGGACTCTGGGGTCACATCCATCGGACCCGCGCGCCCCCAGGGGTTTCCCAGGGTCCCGAGCGTTTACTATAAGAGGACTCGCGCTCAGGTAATCCCAGGCAGGGTACTGCTAACCGGCACCCAAAACTACCAAACAACTTTCTAAGAGCTGAACCCCCGGGACGTGTACACTCACGGGGACCTAGCAGGGGGTACCACCAGAATACTCAGAACACAAGGGACACAAGGGGCAAGAACGAAGGCAGACCCCCCCACCAGGTAGATAAACAAAAAGAAAAAGAAAACCCCGCAAGAGGACAGCGTACCCAAGCGGAACAGAGCCGGCCGCTATGATTGGGAAAAGACAAGCTGCACAGTACCCTGCGCCCCACCAGTGCAAAACTGCCCTTACTCTAAGGCGAACAAGGGAGACAGAACACCCGAGCACACAAAGAGCGGCCGAAAACCAAGCAGTAAACGGCCTAGCAGGGGCAGACCCCAAGGAACTTGTGGAAGGTGGCCCCAAGTCCCAAGGGCAGTACTTACAGGGCACCCAGGGAAGGGAACCCTAGGCGCATGCAGCCCGAGTACTGGAGAATCACTCCCGGCTCACGCACCACCTAGAAAACAGACACCACACTCTAGGTACAGTGCTGAAACAACCACTGGAGCCGGAGCACATAACCGGTGCCTATAGCATCAGCCGAAGAACTGATGGGTGGATAGCCGGCGTGGGAGGTCTGGGGCTCCCCCTTCCCCCTCCCGGGGAGGGGGCAGCTTCCCCCTCCCGGGGAGGGGGAAGCTGCGCAGACAGCGGCGCGGTGACGTGTGACATCACACTAGCTTGCTTGTTTTTCTGTTGGGAGTTCTATCCACTAGTTCGGCTTTTGGTAGCAATTTTAACCAGAATAGGGGTTTGTTTTGGGGCGCTTACCTTTCTGGGTGCCTGTCCCGGTCGATGGCAGACATAGAATGCTTCCAACCACACGGGGGCTTCTATAGGCCATTGCTCCCCTTGCCTCTCTGAGGGGGCCCGGTTCTGGCCGTGGTCCCCGGTAGGCCTAAGAACTCCATACACATGACTGATGCCAAAGTCTGACATTAGCATATCAGCCTGGGATAGCTCCGGGGAGCCAACGGGGCTCCCCCCAGTAAAGCAAGAGAAACGCCAGACCATAAAGGAGACAATCCGGCGGACATAAACAATTATAGACCAATATCATATCTACCCATTCTATCAAAAATATTTGAAAAAATTATTTACAAACCAGCTCTATTCCTACCTTGTAAAATTCGACATACTCAGCCCTGCCAGTTTGGCTTCCGGTCCCAAAAGAGCACCAACGATGCAATCATTAGCCTCCTTGACGTAATCTACTAAGCCCTTGACAAAAATGAGTTTCCGATTGGACTCTTCATTGACTTAAGAAAAGCCTTTGATACTGTTAATCACAACTACCTCTTACTTAAACTCCAGCATTATGGAATTCGAGGCCTTGCCCTTGACTACATCCGATCCTATCTTAGTGACAGACACCAATATGTAACCATCAATGATACAACTTCAGCCACTCTACCAATTACCGTTGGAGTGCCACAGGGCAGTATCTTAGGACCTCTTCTATTTCTTATATATAAACGATCTGCCTAATGTCTCTAATATTCTCAAACATATATTGTTTGCTGACGATACTACCCTTATCTATTCAGACCTCAACCCACATACACTAAATAATGTTGTGAATAATGAATTAAAAAAAGTCCACTTATGGATGTCAACTAACAAACTAACATTAAACATCGAAAAGACTTACTACATCTTATTTGGAAGCAAATCATCAAATGCAATTCAGCTACAGATAGACAACATTAACATCAGTAATAAAAATGATGGCAAGTTTCTTGGCCTATTCCTAGACAAGAGACTCATTTTCAGCACCCACATTCAACACATAACTAAGAAAGTCTCTAAGACAGTTGGTATACTCTCTAAAATAAGATATTATGTTCCTAACTCTGCTCTCCTCTCACTGTATTATGCACTAATCTACTCCTATCTTAATTATGGTATCTGTGCATGGGGGTCTACCACTGCAAACCACCTTAAGCCCATCATCTCCCAGCAAAAATCTGCTATCAAAATAATAACTAACTCTGCTTTCAGACAACTCAGCTCCCTTTTTTAAATCCCTAAACTTGCTAAATATTAACTCCCTCCACACATTCTCTTGTATCAACTACATTTACAAACCCTTTACTTAAATGCAAACCATGCTCTGAAACTCTCCCTGGACAGATGTAATAGGACCCATTATCACCACACCAGAAATAAATATGTCTTTGATATTCCCAGGGTCAAACAATCTGTATAAACACTCTATGCAAATTAAGGGACCTAGTCTATGGAACTCACTCCCTAGTGAATTGAAAAGCGTCAAACCTTTGCCTTATTTAACCCTTAAAGTGCGCATCACTTCATATGAAGTGCTAGGCGTTTTACCAGTCGACTGCTCTTCACTTCATATGAAGTGTTGGAGCACTACGCAAGATTTAAACGGCCCGCGGATACACTTGGTTCACCACACCTTCATCAGGGCTCTTGTAAACAGACGCCATTTTTAAAAAAAATCGTGGCCAAACTCCCGGGTGTTAGGGGCCTCAGTATCGGGTAAGCTACCAAGCCTGACGCACGCAGCATGAGCTCACAGCACTGCTGTTCAGCTTGTGACCACAGCATCGCCTAAAAATGCCATAATATACTTGTTCATGCTATTATGTAGCGATGATATTATTACAGAAGACCCCTGACTGTGATAAAAGTGACCAGGTTCTGGTAATAGCAGGATTGCGATGATATTTAGCGCTGTGCGCCATGGAGGGAGGAGTAATGCTGTGGGAGGGAGGGTGGTGGCGATGTTTTCTGACTGTGTGGGGCCACCTTTTATTGACTGCACTCAGCATACCAGCTTAGTGGTTCGCTATAGTGAACACAAATGTAGATACGTATATATAACGTGTGTATAGAGGGTATAAACAGCAAGAGAAGTTTGGAGCCGCCATTTTGGTGAGGGCGGTGGCGTCGTGCAGACGACGCCACCGTGCAGACGACGGTGTTGTTTACTGGTTACCACGATAGTCTTTGGGCACCATACCAGTTTATTTGTACAAGTATGGTGAATAAAACAGGTAGATATTTATTTATAATGTGTGTATATAGTGTAATAACACCACACAGTTTTGTTGGAGGAGAAATATTAGTGTATCTGGCCTTGAGGGAGGCAGCCATCAGCTGACTGTGTTAGGTCCTATGTCTTTGTGACTTTACTCACCATACAAGCTTAGATGTACAGTTATGGTGAACAAAACATGTAGATACTTATATATACCGTCTGTATATAGTGAATTATAGCAAAAACAGTATTGTGGGAGGAGAATGTGGGCGAGTCAGATGACTGGAGGGGGCGGGAGTGGCTGGCTGGTACACGGCGGTCACTCCTCGTTACTTTTTGACTCATAATAGCTACTTAGTGGTTCGTTATAGTGAACAAAACATGCAGATACTTATATATACCTGTGCTTATAGTGTAATAACCGACAAAGTATTTGTTCACTGATTGATGAACATAACTGAATCAACAATATGCACACCATATTTTTGAGTACAGCAATGATTCACTCATTTTATTATATAAATATATCAACTACACACTATTGAATAATATTACAGCAAAAAACTATGAAACATCAATCAGAGACATTGAAATAATTAGGTAATTATCTCTTTGTTGCAACTCTGGCCTGACAGCTGGCGAGCAACAGACCGCCTGGGACGCATGCTGAGTCAGCGCCTATAATTTGCCAGACTTCCCCGCCCTATAGCGGGCAATATATGGCACTTACGATTTTTTTATTTTTTTCCCGTGATCAGTGAACAAATTAACAGGTTAGGAAGAAAAAATAATTTTTTTTTTTCAAAATGACATGCGCCTGTGCGGATAGCAGGATATTAGACCCCGAGCATGTTAAGGTTAA
>WNGS01000670.1:27554-40692 GCA_020271785.1 Procambarus virginalis | reverse complement strand
AAGAAATTAATAAGAATTGTTCCCGGATGGTGATGATTCTGATATTGACGACTCTGACTTTGATTATGACTACACACAGCCCTCAGATGTGGATACGACCGACGATGAGTGTGAACATGCTGGCTCCACCAGGGCTAGGCCTAGCATCTTGCCTATGCCTCCTCGCCCTCACTCGACCCCACTTCGTGCCAGACCACACAGTTCATGTGCTACCTTGCAGGATATTGATGTTTTGGTCGACGAGTCTGAGAAAGGTGAATCATTTTCCGGTTTTAGTGACTTACAATCGGAAAATAGTTTCGGTGCTAGTGCCAGTGGAGTGTGTAGTGTGGCCAAGCGATATTTCGTCGCATCAGCAGCATCTGGCCCACCCATGAGGCACCGCATGGCACCACATGGGGACGCTGATGAACAAAGACCCTCAACATCAAGTAATTTTCCGTCACCGTCCCTGCCCGCCCCTACTGTTGCTAAACCTGCTTCAGCTCCTGGTCCACAGTTTCCATGCCGTGGTGCCGCTATTGTCTCTCGAAAGACACCAGGTGTTTTTTGTGTGGAGTGATGGGACAGATTTTGTTCCCGAAATTCCTGTTTTTGATAATTCAGATGTTGGAATTGCAGACCTTTTCGCTGATAAAGGTCCTGATATGTGTGAAATGGACTATTTTACTGCATATTTCGATGAGCCGCTCATGGAATATATTGTTCAGGAAACGAACAAATATGCGGCTGATCTCATTGATGAGGACTTATCTGATTTTTCACGTTTACAGCGATGGAAAGATACGACTGTAGGTGAAATGTATGTGTTTTTGGCACTGTGTATGTTGATGAAACATTGTGTCAAACACGTACTTGACCATTATTGGAGCAAAGACCATACTGTTCCAACACCGATGTTCGGCAAATATATGTCTCGAGACCGATTTGCGATAATCCTCAGGTGTCTTCACTTTGCAGATGATGAGTACAGGGATTTCTACGTACCAGCTCAGAAGCTGGTGATTAACGAGTCCCTTGTACTTTTCAAAGGACGTCTTGCCTTCAAGCAGTATATTACTTCCAAACACCACCGATTTGGATAGAAATTCTTTGTACTGTGTGACTGTGAAACAGGAATGGTGTTACACATGATACTGTATTAAGCTTCAAATGCAGACATTCCTGCCAATGACCATCATGGCTTCTCAGGTAGATGTGAAGTCACTGCTTGCACCATATCTGAACAAGGTTCACATATTATACACAAATAACATTTATACCAGTCCCTTGCTATCTAGGTTCTTGTTTGATAATAGAACTGGAGTGTGTGGCACAGTGAAGGCAAAACGAAGGGAAATGCCAGTGTTTCAAGGTGCTATGCAGGTTGGTGATTGCGAGCTAAGAAAAACCAGGTGCAATGCTTTCAATGCTTTTGCGGTGGAAAGACACGCGTGAAGTGAACATGTTGACCACCATACACCATGGTACTATGTTGGACAGTGGCAAGGTGAACAGAACAACAAAACAAATGATCTATAAGCCAGATTGTGTCCTGGACTATAACATCAACATGCATTTGGTGGATAAATGTGATATGATGGTGGGGGCAGTAGAGTGTGTGTACGGAAAACAATGAAGTGGACCAAGAAAATGTTTTTCCACCTTGTTAACGTAACAATGCTGAACAGTTATAATATGTATCTGGTCAAAACGGGTGGTAAACGAAATTTCCTTGCGATCACTTTTACAGTAGTGACACAATTACTAGAGAAGTTTGGCAAAGTAATTCCTAGCATACAGAGGCCCATTCTGAACCCGGTATTGCACCATGCTCCAGTACCCAGGCTCGCTTTCAAGGATGCCTTTGTCACACACAATCTAAGGTATTTACCATCAACTGCACCGCGTGCTGTTGGCCAGCGTGAGTGCATTGTATGCAAGACAACAACCAAGAGGGAACAGAAACGAAAAATGGTGATGACTTGTTGCACAGCATGTCAGGTCCCTCTGTTTTATGTCAAATGTTTTGACGAGTATCACAGTCTTGGTGACTTCTAAATGTTCAAGACTGGTGTAAAAACATGTAAATACAGAATAAGTGGGTGTAGATATTGAAAATAAATCATAAGAAATAGTATATTTTATTGAAAAATAAGCCATTTTTGTGCAAATACTTGTGACACTAATATGTGGATATATTATACATTGACAACAGTTGTATGATAATAAATCGCCATGTGAGAACATATTGAACCACACCAGTGAAAAAAATGGGTGTAAAATACGCCATAGATACTGTAAATAAAACAACGAAAGTAAATTCGAGGCAACTCGGGCTCCTTCTCTGCTGCGCCTGACTCAGCCCTGGCGCTCAACGCTCCAGAGAAGATGAATCGTGACGTCATTGGCCAATTTCTCGGCACATTTACGTCATTGGTAAGAACAATTACTTTTTTTATTATTTTTCCTGTGCTCAGGGAACACAAATAAAGAGATTAAAGAGAAAAATAAATTTTTGTGATTTTTTTGTTGCGCCTGTGGGTGTTGAAGCCATTTGGACCCCTCGCGGCCTAAGGGCTAATTCAGTTTTATTAATAGGATATAATTACTGAAGCTTGCTCTTGATTACCACATCAGAATCTGGGTAACAGAACTTTTCTCAGTCATAAAAAATGTAATATTTTGTATTAAAATGTGAAAATGCACCCCATATGCACTAAGTAAAAGTGTTCTTAACTCTATTAATACCTTCTGGTATATTACTTCCCACCCCACTTAGTGTCGGCTTAATTCAATGTTAATATTATTGTAATTACTTAAGGTTTAGACTAAAAATAGGGCTAAGAACAAATTTCACAGTAATGCACACTTTACAGTAAAATACAAAAATGCAAAGTTGCACTTTACTGATGCTTATACACAATATGTAAATAATGTAATGTAACAACTTTTTTCTGTTAATCATAAGCAGTTGCCTTTAATTTGTTATGAAGCCAATTATTGTTGTGTTGGTAGCTACCTAAAGGATTTATACCTTGCAATAAACAGTAGTGACTTTTGTTTTTGCTTTTACTGAACTAGCTTGCTAAGTCACTTTAGGCTAGGTAGGTTTTATACTAGGTTAAGTTAGCCTAATGTGGAATATGGTACTCCACAATTCGGTCTGTAAAAGGACCAATTGTGATTATGGAGTATGTTACTCTAGTATCCGGTTCGAATGACCAAAAATGTGGGATTTCTTTAACTTCTGACTCCCTCAAATAAGGGAGCAAACTGTTGTTTTCTTCTTGGGGAAGTGGACTGTATTTATTCTGTGTTCCCTAGTTGGCTCAGTTTTCATAGTTTTCCAGTGGAAATGGTGCTGCTTTCATTTATCTGTTGAATGAGAAAATCTACACTTACCACTTTGTATATGTGAGATTACTGCCTACAGGGAATGGCATTAACACAAGTGACCTCAATCAGAAAGGACTGCACTGACAACAAACAAGTGCTGTAAAGACAGATTATTACTTTAAGACTGGGGTAGGTGGTGTAGAGCCGCCGCCAGAGTCCAAATCCTTGGCGCTCTATGATCCCCTGGGTCGTGGAGCTTCTGTAACTGCTGAGGGCTATTGTCAGAGTAGCTCTAGGGGGTCTCACACCAAAGAATTTGTATTGGTGTGTGTTGCTATGAAATTGGCTCGAGCCCAAGTATGCAGAGCATCATATAGGGTTTACATCAAAACGGTATACCGGAATACATTCATCACACTCTACCATGTTCACTGGGATTCCGCTGTTGATTGAAGATCGAACACCACAAAGGCAGCCCGTGGTAAATCCTCGTAAACAGGGACCATGGGTGGAGGAGGTGTGGTTGTGGAGGTGGCGAGCTGGTGAGGTAGCAAGCCACTGTACCACAAGGGCGAGCATCCTTTGTCCCCAAGATAACTGGTGGAGGCAGTGGTGCGTTTTAGAGCACACACGGGGTGAGAATTTAGAGAGCCGAGCTCTGCTAGCGGATTACTGGTGGAACAAGAATGGACACCACGTGAAAAATACACGGGCGGTCAGCACAAAGGACGAAATAAAACGGTCCACACAGTCCCCAATTTTACGTTAATTCACTCAGACTTGTGAACTCAAAACATCGGAGTCATATTTCTAGATTTCTTGCATACAGTTTATTTAGCGATATGGTGATGGATCGCTCTTTATAACGCAGGTGAACACGGATCACTCACTACAGTCCTGATGCACCTGTAGAAGAACACGTGTGGCATGGAGTTACTCTTCCTTGTATCTTCGTTAAATAATAGCTATTCGCGCGGAGCGAGAACGAGATTCTGGGACAATAACACTTAGACGGAATAGATATACTTGAGCCTGCTGAACCTTACGATAGACAGGAAATTACCCTGATTTTGGCCGAAATCAGGACAACACGTCTACACAACCCAGGATCGCTCTCAGAATAAGGTTCTTTAGGCGGGAAGGTGTCGGTGGCTGTTGTTTTAGATTTAGCTACTCAGAACGAAATGTCCAAGTAGCACGGGCTATGGTGAGCCCGTGGTGTCAACGGCGTCCCCTTTGTCTTTTAAGTGAGATAATCAGGTGATGGCATCTTGGAGGCCCAATAGTGCCTCGTATATCTTGAGGTTATCTTGAGATGATATTGGGGCTTTTTAGTGTCCCCGCGGCCTGGTCCTCGACCAGGCCTCCACCCCCAGGAAGCAGCCCGTGACAGCTGACTAACACCCAGGTACCTATTTTACTGAGAGGTAACAGGGGCATAGGATGAAAGAAACTCTGCCCCATTGTTTCTCGCCGGCGCCCGGGATCGAACCCGGGACCACAGGATCACAATTCCAGCATGCTGTCCGCTCGGCCGACCGGCTCCCTTAACTCCCTTAACCTCGACCAATGAGAAACACCAGCTTACAGCCACGTACCTCCTCGCCTGTCTCTAACCAGCCAGATGCTTAAAAGCATGTTAATGCTATAACTATTTACTCAGTAATGCTATGGCGGCCACCGTGAGTTTTCTGGGCAGCTTAGGGTGTCTGCTTTTCAAAGACACCCAATTTCGACCTTCTAGCTGCTATATTAAGAAAACTAGAATTTCGTGCTCTCCTCTGTACTCTCTGAAATTTACTGAAAGCAAAATGGTGAACTGCTTCTTCTATCAATCTTGCATAAGCTAGCCAGAGGTACAACCTCTGACAATAAAAAAGAATATGTATAATGCAGCTAGCATTGATATGATTACATTATTCTACCCTATCCTTTTGATCTGGCATCTTGTCACATATGAATTATTATAAACAATGACAAGATTATGTAATGATGTGATTTTATCTATTGCATATGTTTAATTTGTATATTATTTTGTTTATTAATTTGTTTATTAATTATTGTTTATTAATTTTATTAATTTGTTTATTAATTAGCTTATCAATTTGTTTATTATTTTTGCAATGTTTAATTGCAAATCTAATTTGTTTTTAAGTAATCCACTTACTGAAGTGAGCTTGTAAGCTCATGGTGATAACCGCACCAGCAATATAATAGAAATAGTGGCACAAAGAATTGGATCCAATTACTATTTTCACACCACCAACCTTCCCTTTAATTTAGTACGATGTAGGCACAGAGCTCTTATCTTATGTTACTAAGATTTTAGCCCTCTTATATGGCCAGAGCTTGTAGTGTTGTTCACTATTCATGTTGGGATGGGTTATTGAACTCTATTGTCTACTGGCTTCTGGCGTTGTTCACATTCCACTGACAGTTTATGGTAAGACACACACTTGTTTCATTTAAAAAAGAGTGTCATAATGTTGTGTCAGAGTACTGGTTACTCTCTATTTGGGAGGGTGAACGTCACCGCTGTGGTGATGTTGCACACACACATGTCCCTGTGTGAGGGAGGGAAGGCAATGCGGCAGTGGCAGAGGTGTCCTCACTCTCCTCACTGTGTCAGAATACATTTATAGCACTTTAAGCAGAGTCTCTTGCTTTATATGCACATTGTACATGCAGTTTACACCACCAATCAAGTGCTTGGTTGTTAAACAGCGGCAATAAACAGCTTGAACTTTCTGGAAAATCTTCTCTTCTTCTTGTTGTTGTTGAGAATACAATGAGAATGCAGTTTGCATGAAGGGTTTACGCTCCCGATGACTGCACCAGGACAAATGTAGGAGGACGAGGTGACGCTGAGGAGAAGAAAGTCAAAAGTGTTAGATGTATCGGACTGTAGAGAGAGGAGTGGCGATGAAAACAGAGGCGGACGTTAAAGGGAGACTCGCAGCACTGTGGGGCAGGATGTCGAGTTCACGGCGGCAGCAGATCCACGCACAGCATAGTGGTGTGTGCAAAACGTCAACTAATATTTCTCCAGAAACTTGTATATCAGAAAGCGCAAGCAGTACACATCCCAAATCACCCATGTGTCAGGGGATACCCGGCCACCAGGCAGTGCCTTCGCTGAGACATCTTATCCGGCACCCTATAAACAAACTCCTTCACTTGCGACACTCAGACAGTGGATGTGCACCACGGGATCGGAAGCACCCGGGCATCCCGATAAGGGCCCATCACCGGACTCTCACAGAGCACGACCCCAGCAGTCGGGACTAGGCTTCCCCCAGACCGGGGCATCGAAGGAGAGGGAACCGCAGGGGATGCAGGTGCGGCATCGACCCCACCACAGGGCACAGGAGCCGAGGCCCCCCGGCACACATCTTTCTGCAACACCACGACGAGGTCCCGATCATCAGGGGCAACCCCCCACTGCGAGGATCCAACAGCACGAGATGCAGGAGGGGGGGCACAGGTAACAACTTCGGAGCCCCTCACAGCACCAACATCCACGGCTGGTGACGCCAGAGCATCATACTCCTCCGCCAACTCCCAAGGCACACCACGAAGGGGAGACACACTCCGAGTTCGCCGCGAACGCTTCGAGACAGCCCGCACCACACCACTCCCAGCAGGCCCCTCCGCAGACACAGCCACACAGAGGGAGGCACAGTCCACAGAGGTCAGATCACCCGCACTGTCCACATCCAGGGAAACAGCCTCAGTATACCGATGCACACGCTTCTACAAAGGGATGGAAAGAGCTGAACTACAGTCGCCAACACACACAGGCACGGCAGGTACCTCCCCTTGCCAAAGCCCCCCCTCCAAAACAGCAGAACCCGCGTCCCGGGAACCGGTACCACATCCACAGGCGGGGGTGGGACATGAACCTCCACCAGTACATCCCACACTACACGCAGCGCAGGCCTGACACCCACACACACCGGCTCAACAACCCCAGGGGCCACAGCAGGTACCGGAGGTGTCGCACAGGCTGTAGAACTCGCCTCAATAAGCGGAGCAGCAGACAGGCGCCTCAGGCACAGCACCCACTCCGTCCTCAGAACCGTCCGAACGCAATTGGGGTGAAAAATCCTCTGCACAAAAAACATGCACCCTACCAGTTGCTCCCACGTTGCACGCTGCAGCCAGATGACCCTCGTGACCACACCAATAACAGGTGCGCGGTTGACCCCGATACAGGCAGCGGAGTGTGTAACCCAACACAGACATCGACGACGGTACACTACACTTCAGCGACATCGTCAGGTGCGGGAGCCGTCAAGCATACCAACACAGTGCCCGGCAAGGGCCTTGTTCCAACGAACACTTAACACTGTTCCAAATCGTTCAAAACAGGAGGTTAAAAAGTCGTCCTGAAATTCTAAGAGGGCACCATGCACCACCACAGACGTCAAGGTGACACTAAGATTCACCACCTTAACAGAACCAGCAGTATCAGGGAGAGGGTAAACACGCCCCTCACACCGCTCGAGAAACGCCTGAAAGGCAGCCTGGAGGTGAAACTTGACCACAGCACGGTTGCCCTGAAGCAGCTGGACGCCCACCAGGTCCGACAGCTGCGCATGAAGCACGTCCACCAGTGCGACACCAACAAACGGATGGTCCACCGGCACCGTAAATGCCAGACCAGCCGACAATGTCCTCCTCACTGGAGGGCGAGAAGTCCCCATGACTAAGTCAAACGTCACCCTGTCAGTGGGAAACCACCACCAGCAGGGCAAACCAGCAATCACCCAACGTAAACACTAGCCAGGAGCGGAGAGACCTCAGGAACGTCCGACCTGGCCGGTGGTCACCTCTGGAAAATCACCATGGTGGCGTAGTAATGTTTACACTCCTGTCGTAACAGTGTCTGGCCACTGTAATCATCCACCCCAAGGCTGGGCATAGGTTGCTCTCCCTGTTTTATTAAGAATCCATTTATACAAATTTTACCCAAACATATTTGGCTAAAAAATTTTTATTGAGTATATGAATTTATTTTGGCACATTACAATGATATGCTTATAGCTGTTAGATGTATTAATATATCCTGATAAAAAATCATTTATGGAGAGAGCCCTCTCTGGGAAGGTGGTTCACAAAATGGTCGTAATATGCTGATTAAACAATCTCTCTGTCTAAAGAGAGCTTGGCTTGTTCTATAAATAGCTATGCCTAGACCTTGTGCTTTCATAGACTCTCACATTACTGATGTGGACTCAAAATAGAATTTTGAGTCTTCCTGTTGGTGCGAACAGAGCTTTCCCTCCATCAGGAGAATGCGGAAAGTTGTTTTAGAAGGTAGATTTTAATAACTCACATACAATTGGGTGGAAGCTTCAGGAGGTGAAGAAGGAGCTAAATGTGGACAGTAGCGATGTCACCGCTCGACTGACGTTTTACTCTACCAGTTGGATATTAAGAGAGAGACAGAGAGAGAGAGAGAGAGAGAGAGAGAGAGGCAGAGAGAGAGAGAGAGAGAGAGAGAGGAGAGAGAGAGAGAGAGAGAGAGAGAGAGAGAGAGAGAGAGAGAAAGAGAGAGAGAGAGAGAGAGAGAGAGAGAGAGAGAGAGAGAGAGAGAGACAGACAGACAGACAGACAGACAGACAGACAGACAGACAGACAGACAGACAGACAGACAGACAGACAGACAGACAGACAGACAGACAGAATACAAGACATGGTGCGAGTGTTTAGATGTAAAAAATATTTTTCATTTCATGTAAACGGTAGGAAACTTCAGTGATGGGATCAGCCATTCAGCGGGGCAAAACAGACGTGTCCTCTCACAACACCTCCTTACTTCCGGAAGATGAGAGGAAATGTCAGCACTGTGGAGAAATGCCCGACAGACCTCTGGAACATTATCTAACACAGTGCACAGTTACAATCCCATTAAGATTTCAACTTCGATTCAACAGAGCAGAAGAAGTTGTTAAACACATATGGCAACATCTTATTGAAGCGACCATACGAGCAATAAATACTCATACTCCGCCCAAGTAAACTAGAAACAAGCAACACTTAGTGGGCCAGCCAGAGGCTTGGGGCCCATGCAGGGATATCCCTGCAAAAAAAAAAAAAACTCCTTAAGAGGTAACAAGGCAATGAGCGGAGAGAGAGACACACATCCGCACCCCACCATGTCCACCTCGGCGCTAAATGACAGGCTGCTTAACATACTATAAAGTGCTTACCACGCAGGCACCAAGGCTGCAATTGAGAGCTGTCCAACCACTGGTGATTGTTGTGATTACTTAATGGATCGGCGTCATACCCACTGCTGCTTAATTGGTGAGTCCTCGCCCGCTATCGCATTGGTAAGAGATTGAGGTTAGTCCTGCCTCGCACCTGAACATAAAGGAATGTGTGTCCTCTGCAGTCGCCCGCGTCACCTATATTCGCCCAAACCAGCAGACGTCCACACCGACACTGTCTCCTCCTCTCCTACACCACTCCAAACACATACTGATTAGGGGAAGTATACACATTTATATAATTTTATTCTTTATTAAAAAGATATACACACACTGAGTACTTTTTTTCTTACAAACTATTTGAAACATTTATCTCCTTCTCTTAATCACATGTTGAACAGTGGGTTGTCTTTCTGGGTAGTCTTCTCACAGCGAACTGGTTGTCGGTCATTTTTGAACAGTAGTCTGTCTGACCTAACCCGCTCTCGCATGTTGAACAGTGAATTATCACACTGCATGTCTACCAACAAACACTACTTGCAGAAAAAAACATCCTTATAACTTGTTGGAAAAAAAGAGGTTGGATACACATTTACCCTGTTTGTTCTGCTAACAATCTCTATTATTCTTGCTAAAGCGTAGTTTATTCCTCACACCCTCTCCACAGCAATGATATTTAATCATACACTTCTTTGGGTTTATGACATAAATGTTATTTACTTTCCTTCGATAATAGTATAAAGGTGGAATAATGACCATCTTAATACTCATGTGAGGAACACAGAAGTGCTCAGAAGACAAGTCACCACATAGAAAATCACACACACACACACACACACACACACACACACCAGTAGTGTAAAAGGAGACAGATGGAGAATTGATTTTCAGAAACGGTTGGGCACTTCCACGCCGACTTGACTCCCGGGGGCCAGAAAGTGAAAATCTTTTTTTGGGGGTGGTGGGATGGTTTGGTTAGGGCACAGTCAGCGCGCACCTGGCTGGCTGGCTGGGTGGGGTGGTGGTCCGTTCCCCCTAGGGGTCCCCACGGCCCGCCACCCAGGGTATACCTGAGCGACTCTTGCTGTACCCTAGCCTGTTTTTCACTTTTTGTCGCGTATGTATAAGATGAGTCTAAGCATCAAGAGGGGGCACCTTCTTATGAATGTATTAGAGGGTGTATGTTCAATAGATTCAAACCAAAAAAATACACTGGTGAAAGGCATATAAACGTTTTTGGAGTACTTTAATAGCGCTAGTATATGTATGCGTGTGTTTTTTATGTAAATACAATATATCTGTTTTTTTTTTTCATTCCTGCCGAGAAGTGTATCTGAAATAAAGGTTTGTCTACACATTTGGTAAGGTTTCAATAATCAAGTGAAAAAATAAAAATGAGAACAAGACTCGAGTTATATTTTGCACCAGTTACCGCAGATATATGTTCCATTTTCTCTAGATTCTGTTTCATAGAAAACATCTTCACAGGCGGTGCATCCCCATTTTCGTCGAGAGGTAACTAAGATATTTGACAGGAAAAATATATACAAGATATATATTTAGTTTCATTTTATTTCCAAACACTGGTCAGTTTAACTATTAAGATCAGGAGTTTGCTTATTATTATTATTAAGATCGGGAAACAACAACGTATTATTATTTTTTTTCATCCAAATATATAGGAACAAGTATTTATGTTTTTAAATTCAGAGGAAATAGGAACATCAGAAAGGACATAATTCATTCGTTCGTTCGTTCAGTATTATAGATTTCTCCCACCGGTAAATTAAAAACATTATTTTCATCGTTAGTTTTTTATTTAACAAAAAAAAACTCAACAATACATAACATTACAATACATTACAATACACATAACTGCAATAATATATATGACACTGCAATACACGCAATTTAATTAAGTTTGCGTATGACGCCCGAGGGTAATAAAGCTGCTTCGTGCATGGTCGGCGTATCCAAGTCCATGGTTGGAGTGGGCTCTACATAGTCAGGCTCATAGAATTTTCTCTGGCCACACTCAAAGATGTCCGAGACCTCATCATCAAATCCCTCCACCGGCTCGAACTGTGTTGTAAACATGTCAATCGTAGCCAGGCCCAACTCTTCCATGGCTAACGATTGATTTTCACTAAAGAGTTCCACCGCGGCGTTTAAGGTCTGCGAAGACAATATGTCCTCCGCGTTCAGCTCTCGTGTCTTAGGTGCCATGGGGGATACGCGGCACACTGTCGCCAATTTCTGGGGGGTCTGCCGGACATCTTCGTCTTCACTCTCGCTAATGTGGGTAACTGCCTCCCGCGGGCGGGCTGCTGGCAGAAGCAGGTTGGGGCGTCTTGTTGGAGGTACATATCCCGAGGTAGATGGCTGGGGGGAAGCCTCGCGGTTGCTCAACCTCTTATCATATGGGGTCGTCCTCTTGCGTCGGCCTCGCGTAGATAGCCTAGTCCGACAGGGCCCGGTGCGGGCCGTTCCCAAGTTATTTTACACTCTTCCGCAGGGCGACTTGTTGGCTTTGCAATGTCCTTCATCAAAGGCGCTGTCGAAGCTTTCGTTAGAGCCATCTCTACACTCTTCGCCGCCTTCTTAGCTTTGGGCTCTGTTGTTGTTGTTGCTTTCTTTTTTAGAGCCATCTCTCCACTCTTCGCCGCCTTCTTAGCTTTGGGCTCTGTTGTTGTTGTTGTTGATACCGTTGTTGTTGTTGCTTTCTTTTTTAGAGCCATCTCTCCACTCTTCGCCGCCTTCTTAGCTTTGGGCTCTGTTATTGTTGTTGTTGTTGTTGCCGTTGTAGTTGTTGCTGTTCTTGCCGTTGTTGGGAATGGCCCTGGTCCCGCTGGGGTCTGCACAGCAGTCATTGCTACCGCCGGCGAATCCATAGAGCCAACAACAAGGCGGGCGGCAGGGCGGGCGGTAGGGCGAGGCTCTGGCGCCAGCAGCGTCTCAGGTCGGGGCATGGGCGCGGTCGGCTTGGGTGCATAGTGGCCACAACGACATCTGGCAATGCCCCTGGCATCTTCGTAGTCTCAGGCGCAGTTGATGAAGTTTTGGGGGCTTGGCACATCGGCCGAACATTGGCAACACCACTGCTCTTCAATATATCCGGTACATCATGGGGCGTTATCCCAGCGGGTAGGATGAGAGCAGTCCCAAAGTTGAAATTGATCCCACCAGTCACCTCAATTTTTGAGCAGCCGTTCAACAATTCTGCAAATAAAAAAAAATCATTAATCAAAATTTTATATTCACCAGCAAGAAACACACACACACACACCACACACCTTCTCACCTATATTAGAGTTATGTTAAAAAAAACATAATAAAAAAAAACTCACCACGGGCGTATTCCATTTTCAAAAACTTCGCTTGTAGGCTTCTAATGACGACCAGGACCCAGGGCGTTCGTCGGTGGGCAAGTTAACTCAATGGGCCTTAGGACTGGCTATATATATATATATGCCTAAAACCTCTACCTATCCCCCCCACCGCCTCAGGCAAAGCTAGGTCACCTGCTCGCACAGGTTATTGCACGTCCCCTGGGAATCATCTCCCAGGCAAAATGTTGTTTGACAGAGCGGCATATTCAGGTTATC
>WNGS01000668.1:0-22600 GCA_020271785.1 Procambarus virginalis | reverse complement strand
TGACCCGTGGCTTATGGTAGATTGCGTTGTGTGTTCCTCCCAGTATGGTTTGAGGACAGTACTGTGTGTTGAGGAAACACTGAAGTTGACAAAGGCTGCATCGCGTTAGCAGCGGAGTGTTTAGTGTCCTATGAGAGAGACCACTGCTTGAACAGTGGAGAACCCAAGGGCGAGTGGTAGGGAAGGCTGAGGGTGCGATCTGTCTTCATCTTTTGATCCAGTTCCTTATCCCCCACTTCCAGTTGATTGTGGGGTCCAGCTGTGGATGATCCCTTCACAGTAGGTGACATTTTCCCAGAACCAGGAAGTGGCCCCTCTACATCAGGGGAAGCCCAACACCTGTCAGAAGATGCAGCATCCTGGTTCTTGTGGGACTGGGGATGATGGCATGAGTCCTTCGTTTATGGCAACCGGTCCCTTGTTCACTTCGCTAATTTAAAGGTGTAAGTTGGCGCCAGCTGAGCGACATCAACTCCAGTGTCTCTGACAGCGTGGTACTGTATGGCAGCCTTTGCAATGCTCTCATGGTGGTGTGAAGGGTGGGGCGAGTGTTGTGTAAAACCTCCGGGGAACAGGTTCCTGGCACCTGACGGCAGGCGCAGGTTGAACAGACACCTGTCATCTGGCCCCGTGGTGCACTTGGTTCTTGGCAGATGGTGAAGTATTTTGTATCCAGCTACTACGAACACTACGTCCAGGTAGCTCTGGCACAGGAATTAGAGCAGCAGCTGTACCTGGCACGTCCTACCCTGGGCGGAGCCAGGCACCTGGCCGTAAACAGCTGGTCGCTGGACACAGTCAAGGTGCCAGGCTTGAACACCCGCATCTCCGTAGAAACGATAGGATTTTTTGTTATATAGATTGATACTATCAGTATTCGTTGATGTGCATTCGGCTATTTAAAACTACTATGTACTTACATAAACTCTTATGTCTCTTCACTCATGGGAACACCAATTCCTACATACTCTGATAATATACTTAAAAAAGAAATGACAAATAAAGCTTATACAGTATTTGTATATGTTATCAGAAATACAGAGATAAATCTTTTTGCGAAGCCATCTGAAGATTAGATCTTAATGGGTGAGGAAAGATATTCATATATAGAAGACGGTTTCCTTTGCCGACACTTTCCTTATTGATGGGAACTACGACCTTTTAAAGATCAATGTTAATTTTATCTAGATATTGTAATAAAAGAAATTTATTACAGTATCTGTCACCATATGACAGTTTTCTATTCATCAGAAAGACAGAAATATTAGCTACACTTAACCTCAAACCGCTAGGGGCCCAATGGAATTCACACCCACAGTCACAACAAAAAAACATAAATCCAAAAAATTCTTGCGTCTTATAGAATTGTTTATTTTTGATCCCTGATCACGGAAAAAATAAAACAAAAAAATCGTAGGTAGCATATTTTACCCGCAGTAGGGTAGGGAAGTTGTGGCAAAAAAGGGGCTTGGCAGAGCCTCCGCCAGACGAGGTCTACTCCGCCCGAGCTGTCAGCCGGCAGTTGCCACAAATATATTTTTTCCTAATTATTTCAATGTCTCTGATTGATTGTTTCTTAGTTTTTTGCAGTTAATATTATTCCATACAGTGAATTGGTGGTACATTTATATTAATAAAATGTGTGAACCATCGATGTAATCAAAATTATGGTTGGCATATAAGTGATTCAATTATTATGTTCGTAAAACAATAAACAAATCTTTTTGGCTGTTGTTACACTATATACATCGGTTATATAATAAGTATCTGCATGTTTTGTTAACAATAACGAACTACTAAGTTGGTCTTGTGAGTCAAAAAGCAACGAGGCGTGGCCGCCACTCACCAGCGAGCCACTCACTGTCCCTCCCCACACACACCGCACTCACCCATTAACTCTCCCACAATACTGTTTTTTGCATTATTCACTATACACAGACGTTAAATATACGTATTTAACATAGTTTTGTTCACCCATAACTGTACAACTAAGCTTGTTTGGTGAGTAAAACGTAGCGACTCCACAAAGACGTATCTACTCCACAGTCTGCTGATCGGCGGCCACCCTCAAGGCCACACGCACTAATATTTCCCTTCCAACAATATTGTTTGTGATGTTATTATGCTAATATACACACATATATACTATAGTATCACTGTTTTATTCACCATACGTGTACAAATAAGTTGGTATTGGGGGTGCCCAAAGACCCGTTGTGGTCACAGGTAAACAACACGATAATACCTGCAGACGCTGCTCCTCTCACCAAAATGGCTGCCTTCCCAACCTACTCCTCTCGCTGGTTATCATCTCACACTATACACACGTATATAGTAAGTATCTACATTTGTTGTTCACCATACAAGCGAACCACTACGCTGGTATGGTGAGGGCAGGCATAATTGGTGGCCACACACAGTCAGAAGACAACGCCACAAGCCTCCCTCCACAGCCTTACTCCTCCTTCCATCGAGCACAGCGCTAAATATCACCACATTCAAGCTGTTATCAGAATCCTTGGTCAAGTTTTATCAAATTCAGAGGGGCTGTCAGTAATACTATCACTGCGAAATAATAGCAGTATCACTTATATTTTGGCAATTGTAGGCGATGCTGTGGTCACAAGCTGAACAGTCGTTGCTGCGAGCTCGTGCTGCATGCGCCAGCCTTGGGTGCTGGCGGCAATACTGACGTTCTCACTCTCAAGAATGTTTTGCTGGATTTTTTTTCTAGGTGGATCTGGCAACTATCAGTCCTGGCTGTACTATAGCTGCCCATATCCCATGCGGGGTGTTTAAATTATAGCTCTAGACACGAATTCATATATAAATGATGTGCGCCGTTTTGGTTTTGTCACTGATAACATATATATATATGATATAGCCGCGGATTTAAAGGGTTAAATACTTTGGCCATAAATATATCTGAAGTGCAAGCAAAGATATACAGGTTGGGTCACCTCGATTTAAAGATGTTATAAAATCCGTTCCTGGAGACAGCTCGTATTCCAAAAACGCGTATTCCGAAGCGAATTTCCATAGAAATAATGGGAAATGAATTAATCAATAAATCCGTTCCTGACTACCACAAAAAAAACCCCACAAATTCAAACTAAATTTTAGACCTAATTCATCTAAAAAACCGACAAAAAACTATTTTAGTTAAAGGTAGGGATAGCTTGCCTTGCTGTAGGTGTTTGGAAGATGGTGAGGAGCGGGGAGGAGCTAGAGGAGTTACTGTTTGGAAGGGGAGTTCCTTTCCATTAATATCATCAGGAAGTGAGGACTTCACTGGTGTACACTCTCTGGCACGTTTTTTCTGCATACCACTAGGATCTGTTTGTGGCTCACTGCTTTTTTGTCTTACTAAGAATCTGTCTAAAAAGACACTTGTTTTTCCTACATTTTAACACCTGTCTGCAGTAAGACATCACAATATCATTTAAAAGGTTAAGGCAACAAGCCTGCTACAAGCTTTAATCTGGGCGAGTTTTGTTGAAAAAACGCGCCCAGATAAAGCTGTAGCAGGCATTTGCATTAGACCTTTTAAATGACACTGTGATGCATCTTACAGACAATTCTGTACAATGTATGGAAAAACAAGTGTTTTTAGAGAGATTCTTAGTAAGGCAAGCAAGTCCTAGGGGTATGCAGGCTAAATGTGCCAAAGAGTGCACACCAGTTGAAGTCCTCACTTCCGGAATGTTAAAATGGAAGAGGACTCCCCTTCCAAACAGTAAAACTCCCTTCAACTCCTCCCCCTCGCTCGACCATCTTCCATACACCCAACCGCAAGGCAAGTAAGTAACTAGGGAATAAATAGTTTGTTAGGTTTAATGACTTAGGTATCAAAACTTTAGTTTGATGTGTGGTTTTTGGGGTAGTCAGGAACGGATTAAATTCATTTCCCATTAGGGGTCTTATGGAGAAATTAGCTTCGGAATACGAGTTTTTGGAATACGAGCTGTCTCCAGGAACGGATTAAAACACTTAAACCGAGGTACCCCTGTATATCTTTGCTTGCACTTCAGATATATTTATGCCAAAGTATTAACCCTCAAATCCGCGCATATCATATATAAATGATATCATGGACAAAACCGAACTCGCGCACGTCATTTACATATGATTCGTGTCTGAGCCTATAAATTTAAACACCCCGCCTGGGATAGGGGCAGCAATAGAACAGCAACGCTGATAGTTGCCAGATCCACCAGAAAAAAAATCCAGCCCAACATTCGTGAGAGTGAGAACGTCAGTATTGCGCAGCCACCCAGGCTGGCGCAATGCAGCACGAGCTCGACAGCACCACTGTTCAGCCTTGTGACCACAGCATCGCCTACAAATGCCAAAATATAAGTGATACTGCTATTATTTAGGCAGTGATAGTATTACTGAAGCCCCTGAATTTGATTAAAACTGACCAGGATTCCTGATAACAGCTCTGATTGTGGATGATATTTAGCGCTGTGCTCGAATGGAGCGAGGAGTACGCTGTGGAGGGAGGATTGTGGCGTTGTCCTTCTGGACTGTTGGTGTGGCCACCATTCTAGACATCTGCACTTCACCATTCCACTTAGTGGTTTGCGCTATGGTGAACACAAATGTCAGAACTTACTATATAACGTGTGTAAGTGTGGAATAACAGGAAGGAGTAGGTTGGAAGCCGCCATTTTTGGTGAGGGAGCGTCTCCTGCGGAATTATCCGTGTTGTTTAACCTGTGTCCACAAAGGGTCTTTGGGCACCATACCAACGTTTTGTACAGTATGGGAGAATAAAACAGGTAGATACTTATACTAATGTGTGTATAGCATAATAACACCCACAACCAACATTGTTTGGAGGAGAAAATATAGTGCGTTAGGCCTTGAGGGTGTGCCGCCGGATCCAGCAGACGGTGGGAGTAGATACCTCTTTGTGGATAGTAGCTACGTTTACTCACCATACAAGCTTAGATTGATACAGGTTATGGTGAACAAAACATGTAAGATAGTATATGAACTGTCTTGTATAGATGAATAAATGCCAAAAAAACAGTATTGTGGGAGGTAAATGAGGGTGAGTGAGGGGATGTGATGGGAGGGGCCGTGGCTGGGTGAGGGCATCGCTGGTGTGGTGGCCGGCCACTTCCTCGTTGCTTTTTGATCCACAAAGACCAACTTAGTAGTTCGTTATGGTGAACCAAACATGCAGATACTTAATATAGTATTATCCTTTGAGTATGTATGAGTGTTTATAACTTTAACTGTGTACACATGTCCTAACACACCCTCCTATTGTTTATGGTTTTAATGAACATAATATTGAATCACTTATATGCACACCAAATTTTGAGTACAGCAGTGGTTCACACATTTTAATAATAAATGTTACCACAAATTCCACTGTATGGAATTATATTACTGCAAAAAAACTAAGAAACAATCATCAGGGACATTGAAATAATTAGGAGATAATAATTTGTGGCAACTGGCCCAGGGAACAGCTCGGGCGGAGTAGACATTGTCTGGCGAAGGCTCTGCCACACGCCCTTTTTGCCACCACTTCCTACCCTATTGCGGCTAAAATAGCTACCATACGAGTTTTTTTGTTTTTATCTTTTCCCGTGATCAGGGGAACAAAATAAACACTTCTATAAGACGAAAGAATTTTTGGATTTATTTTTTTGTTGGCCTGGGGGTGAATTCCATTTGGGCCACCTAGCGGTGGTGAGGGTTAAAGTGGTAGCTGAAATATTTCTGTCTTGACTGAATAGAAATAGAAACACTGTCCTATGATGGTGACAGATACTGGATAAATTTCTGTTATTACAATATCTAGATAAAATTAACATTGATCTTTAAAAGGTCGTAGTTCTCATCAATAGGGATGAGTGTCGGCAAAGGAAACCTATTCTCTTATAAATACAATATCTGATCTCCTCTAATAAGATCAAATCTCAGATGGATTCGCAAAAAAGAGATTTATCTCTGCCTTCCTGATAAACATATACCAAGATACTGTATAAGCTTGGTATTATGTAATTTCTTTTAAGGAATATATATCAGAGTATGTAGGAATTGGTGTTCCCATGAGTGAAGAGACATAAGAGTTTATGTAAGTACATAGTAGTTAAATAGCCGATGCACATCAACGAATAATGATTAGTGATCATCCTATAAACAAACACTATCGTTCTACTCGGCAGATGCGGTGTTCAAGCCTGGCACCTTTGACTGTGTCAGCGACCAGCTGTTTACGGCCAGGTGCCTGGCTCCGCCCACCCGGGGGTACAAGTATGTTGCTCTAGGTACAGCTGCTGTTGTCTCTAATGATGTCCTGTGCTAGGTAGTCTCACTCGTGCGACGCTAGTGTTCGGGTAGTAGCTGGATACAAAATACTTCACCATCTGCAAAGCAACCGAGTGCACCACGGGGCCAGATACAGGTGTCTGTTCAACCTGCGCCTGCCAGTCAGGTGCCAGGAACCCTGTCTCCGGAGGTGTTGACACCACACTCGCACACACCCTTCACACCACAATAAGAGCAGTTGCCAAATGCGCCATCAGTCCCACTCGCTGTTCAGTAGCCATCCTGGAGGTGATGTTCTTCCAGCTGGCTGCCAAACTCCCACCCTTTAAATTCTGAAGTGCACAGGGGACCGATGCCAGACCGAAGACTCCTGCCAGCTCCCAGCTCCCCCACAAGAAACCAGGTGCTGCATCTTCTGCAGTTGTTGGCCTTCCCCTGATGTAGAGGGCCACTTCCTGGTTCTGGGCATCAATGTCACCTACGTGAAGACCACCATCCACAGCTGGACCCCAACAGTCAACTGAAGTGGGGATAAGGAACTGGTATCAAAAATGACGACAGATCGCAACCTCAGCCTCCGCTACCACTCGCCCCTTGGGTTTGCTCCACTGTTCAAGCAGTGGTCTCTCTCATGGACACTAAGCGCCCTCGAGGCTCAATCGATTGCAGTCTTGTCATGCTACCCGTGTTTCCTCAACACACATGCCGTCCTCAACTCAGTACTGGGAAACGCCAACGAGTCTACTCTAGCCACGGGCAGCCTATTACAGTCTCACTAGGTGCTCTTCGTTCACGCCCACAACCACTCTCCAGCCTGGGCTGGATTAAGGGATGATAGAGGGGTCACTTAGCAATTAATGATGTACAAGTCTCCGAAACTTGATACATTCCAATGTAAGGACTCTTATCATCCTTAAATGCTCTCAACTGTTAAGACATAACTGTAACATGCTCGAGTCCGAAGCTGCTATTGCGAACCGAAGTTGTATTGCAAATACAACAAAATTATTAAGGATGATGGTAACAGAGTCCATTTCATGTGGGGTCCATCTCATGTTGGCCTCCGAATCATTTAGAGCTGATAAGTTAGCCAGAGAATCGCCTTTAAAGAGCCCGTTGAGGGTACCTTGGATTGTCATGAGCAATCTGAGAGCAGCAGTACACGGAGAGCTAGTCACAAGATCTTGTAGATCTGAGGCAAAGTGAAATGTGACACCAGTAATTCCATCTATCATCATACTATCATGCAAGAGGAGCCACACATCTCTTGATCATCCAATAAAATCAGCAGACTTTCTAGATGTTACTACTGCCCGGCTTAAACTCGGTTACATAGTCTCTCTGGGAATTCTCATTATCTGCTGATGTAGACCTAACCAAATGTAAACTGTGTCAACAAATATTGCACACCCTCCGTCACTTATGTGATGGAGTGCGAAAAGATACGTGAATTTAGAGACAATTCTATAACCAATGTTCCAGCGATGTGAAAATATTTCATTCAAAATTATCTGCTAACAGAAATTTAGCCAAATATCCCCAGTTTTGCTAACTGTAGGTAGTAAAAGTGATTGTAACCTATCCACTGCTGTCTACTGGATGAGGGGGCGGTGTGCAGGACAAACATCTAAATTGTGACACTAGCTCTCCACTTATGTCATTGCTTAATTTAGAACCTGTATTGAGTTGATCTCGAACCCTTGTTGATGTGACGACTTATATTGAATTTGTAACTAGCTCATCAAGATTGTAACTTGCTTATGCAAATGAATTGTGGGGTTCAGTCCCTGAGCCCATTATGTGCCTCTGTAACCCTTCCACTACCACCCACAGATGGTGGTATGGGGTGTTATAATAAATGAACTAAACAACTACGGAGATGATTTAACCACGTTCCAGACACATATTTTTAATAAATCTTAAATGTTTTGTGGGCTATTTATGCTAGATATTATAAATGCTAATTTATTAATATTACCAATTAACCCTCAAACACTGGGGCCCAAATGGAATTCACACCCAACAGGCGCAAACAAAAAAAAAAAAAAATCAAAAATTCTTTCGTCTTATAGAATTGTTTATTTTTGTTCCCTGATCACGGAAAAAGAATAACAAAAAAATCGTAGGTAGCATATTTAGCCGCAGTAGGTAGGGAAATGTGGTGGCAAAAATAGGGCGTTGGCAGCCTTCGCAGAGAGGTCTACTCCGCCCGAGCTGTCAGACGCAGTTGCCAAACATATATTATTTCCTAATTATTCAATGTCTCTGATTGTTTTTCTAGTTTTTTTGGCAGTAATATTATTCCAAACAGGAATTGTGGTATATTTATATTATAAATGTGTGAACCATCCGCTGTACTCAAAATATGTTTGCATATAATGATTCAATTATGTATGTTCATAAAACAAAAACAAATAGTTTTGCTTTTACACTATATAACACAGGTTATATAAAGTATCTGCATGTTTTGTTTCACCATAACGAACTACTATAAAGTTGGTCTTGTGAGTAAAAAGCAACGAGGAGTGGCCGCCACAACACCAGCGAGCCACTCACTGCCACGCCCTCCCTCAACACCACCTCTCTCACCCTCATGTACCTCCAACAATATTTTTTTGCATTATTCACTATACAGACGTTATAATCGTATTTACATGTTGTGTGTCACCATAACTGTACATCTAAGCTTGTATGGTGAGTAACGCCACAAAAACGTAGCTTTCACACAGTCAGCTGATCGGCGGCACCCTCAAGGCCACACGCACTAATATTTCTCCTCCAACAATATGTTGTGGTGTTATTATGCTATGTACACACATTATATATAAGTATCTACCTGTTTTATTCACCATACTTTGTACAAATAAGCTGGTATGGTGCCCAAAGACCCCTTTGTGGTCACAGGTAAACAACACGATATTCCTGCAGACGACGCTCTCTCCCACCAAAATGGCGGCTCCCAACCTACTCCTCTCGCTGTTATCTCACACTATACACACGTTATATGTAAGTATCTACATTTGTGTATCACCATAGCGAACCACTAAGCTGGTATGGTGAGTGCAGTCAATAAATGTGGCCACACACAGTCCGAAGACAACGCCCACAATCCTCCCTCCACAGCCGTACTCCTCCCTCCATCGAGCACAGCGCTAAATATCTCCACAATCAAGCTGTTATTAGAATCCTGGTCAGTTTTATCAAATACAGGGGGCTTCAGTATACTACCACTGCTAAATAATAGCAGTATCACTTATATTTTGGCATTTGTAGGCGATGCTGTGTTCACAAGCTGAACAGCGGTGCTGTGAGCTCGTGCGGCGTGCGCCAGCCTTGGTGGCTGGCGCAATACTGACGTCTCACCTCAAGAATTTGGCTGGATTTTTTTTTCTAGGTGGGATCTGCAACTATCAGTCGTGGCTGTACTATAGCTGCCCCTATCCCAGGCGGGCGTGTTTAAATTATAGCTAGACACGAAATCACATATAAATGATGTGCGCGGTATCGGTTTTGTCATGATACATTTATATAGATATGCGCGGTTTAAGGGTTAAATATGCAGGAATTGAGCAGGAGAAATGCGATGATTGGATCACTGTGTACAAGAGGTTGAAATGCCAGTAAACACTCTCCAGGCAACACATTCTTGGATAAGTCGCTCCACAACATTGTCGCTTGGACCGTCTACTATCTATGGTGTCACCTGCCACAATTTACTTCTAATTTAGTTATGAAATTATTTTTTCTCTGAAATAACCTAGATTTTTCATGTTCTGCATTCATCACCAACATTATAGTGAGTAACCAATCTACAAGGGCCGTGACAAGGATTCGAACCTGCGTCCGGGAGCGATTGTGTTATTATAGTGAGTAAATATTCAGTACCATATTTCTTCATTACTTAATGCTAGGAGGCTTTGGATAGCATGTAGTGGCTTTGGGTACCTGGTTGATACCTGGTGAAGGGGTTCTTGGGAGTTCTTCTACTCCCCATAGCCGGCCCGAGGCCAGACTTGACTTGTGAGAGTTTGGTCCACCAGGCTCTTGCTTGGAGCGGCCCGCAGACCCACATTCCCACCACAGCCCGGTTGGTCCGCACTCCTTGAAGGAAACAATCTAGTTTCCTCTGAAGATGTCCACGGTTGTTCCTGTAATATTTCTGATGCTTGCTCGTAGTATGTGAACAACCGTGGACCTGCTGATGTTTATACAGTGTTTCTCTGATTGTGCCTATTCACCTCTGCATCTTCACTGGTTCTATTCTGCATTTTCTTCCATGTCGTTCACTCCAGTACGTTGTTATTTTACTGTGCAGATTTGGGACCTGTCCTTCCAGTATTTTCCATGTGTATATTATTTGATATCTCTCTCCGTCTCCTTTCTAGTGAGTACATTTGGAGAGCTTTGAGACAATCCCAATAATTTAGGTGCTTTATCTCGTCCATGCGTGCCGTATATGTTCTCTGTATTCCTTCAATTTCAGCAATCTCTCCATGCTCTGAAGGGGGAAGTGAGTATCGAGCAGTACTCAGACGGGACACACACAAGTGATTTGAAGAGTACAACCACTGTGATGGGATCTCTGGACTTGAAGGTTCTCGTAATCCATCCTATCATTTTTCTGGCTGACGCAAATACTTGCTTGGTTATGCTCCCTCACACGTTAGGTCGTCGGACATCATTATTTCCAAATCCTTGACATGCTGTTTTCCTATCTACTATGGGCAGATTCGATTGTGTTTTGTACCCTGTATTATGTTTAAGATCCTCAGTTTTGCCATATCTGAGTAGGTGGAATTTATCACCGTTTAACATCGTGTTATTTTCTGGGCCCAACGAAAACTTTGTTAATATCTGGTTTGTAGTTTCATCAATGTCTTCCAGCAGAGTAATTTTCATGCTGATTATTTGTATTCATCTGCACAACGATGACACGACAGCTGTGTCTTGTGTTTTTGTCTATGCGGATATCAGAATAAGGAACCAGCAGTGGTGCAAGGACTGTACCTTGAGGTACAGAGCTTTTAACCTGCGCTCGGCCACTCGATTGTTACTTGATTGACTGTACTCTTTGTGTTCTGTTCGACAGGAAATTGAGTATCCAAGCGTCCTAATTTACCAGTTTATACCCTTTGACCTCACTTTGTGTGCAATCACTACATGGTCACACTTTGTCGAAGCCTTTGCAAAATCAGTGTATATGACATCTGCATTCTGTTTTTTGCTCTAAATGCCTCCGTGATTTTGTCATTGTGGTCAAGTAGCTGTGAGAGGCATGATCTACGTACCAGTTTTATCCTGCAGCCTTTCCTCAACAAGGGCCATTCAGTCTTCATTCGTGCACATTCATGAAGTAGTTCATTCCATGTAGCTGCAAAACCCCTGTTTATGAATAGAAGAACCTTTCCACAAGCAGCCCGTCCTCCAAAAAAGACCCAAAAGCGGTTCCAGTGCACCCACCAAACTCCCTGGATGGTGGGTTGCCATGCTCCTCATATAGGTGCCATTGCTCCTTGTGCCTCTCTGAGGGGGGCACAGGGTTCTGGGCTGTGATCCCCGGTAGGCAAAAACTCAATGCACGTTGACTGATGCCAAAGCTAATATATCCATATCGATCACTCATGCTATCATGCCTACGATCACTCATGCTATCTGCCTACGATCACTCATGCTATCATGCCTACGATCATCATGCTATCATGCCTACGATCACTCTTGCTATCATGCCCACGATCACTCATGCTATCATGCCTACGATCACTCATGCTATCATGCCTACGATCACTTGTATCAGCCTAGGATCACTCTTGCTATCATGCCTACGATCACTCATGCTATCATGCCTACGATCACTCTTGCTATATGCCCACGATCACTCATGCTATCATGCCTAGGATCACTCTTGCTCTATCATGCCTACATCACCCATGCTATCATGCCTACGATCACCCATGCTATCATGCCTACGATCACTCTTGCTATCATGCCTACGATCACTCATGCTATCAGCCTACGATCACCCCATGCTATCATGCCTACGATCACCCATGCTATCATGCCTACGATCAGCTGATGATGGCACTATTGCGTGGCGGCAATAGTGCCTCACAAGGTGCCAGGGTTCTCACCATGGTGGCGACAATGAGAGGTGAGGCAGGCACCTGACGCCGAGGGCGAGACACCACAACCTGCTGGATCTACCTATAGTGACGCAGCGCCTCACCTGCCAGCCTCGCCGCCTGGCTGGCTGGCTGGCTACCGGATCCCGAACACACTTGGTTCGATACCACACCTTCAAAGCCCAGGTCATCCGAATGGCTTCGCTGAACGATCGTTCGAAGTCATCAATTTGGCGCCAGTATTGTGACTGGCGGATCATGTCGACCAATTACTGCACGCCGCTCAACACTGATATGAAGCGATTTAATTCATCACTATCAGTGATGAATAATACTGCATGATAGCGACGGATGGTGACATGATAAAGAGCGGGTGATGGTGAGTGTGTGTGAGCACATAGCGTCTATCTACCACTCTATTTCACAGGTGATCAACTGCACTATGATGGCGCCAGCGTGGTCATCCCCGGTGACGCCGCCTGATGGATGGCTTCAATGTCTCGGGATAGTTAATGTTGTTTGAGTACTTCAGTAAACCTTCTGGTGAAGATATTAGCACGCGCTCAGAGGTCCTGCTTGGTCCTGCTTTTGCTCAGAGGTCCTGCTGGTCCTGCTGTTGGCTCAGAGGTCCTGCTTGGTCCTGCTGTTGGCTCAGAGGTCCTGCTGGCCCTGCTGTTGGCTCAGAGGTCCTGCTTGGCCCTGCTGTTGGCTCAGAGGTCCTGCTTGGCCCTGCTGTTGGCTCAGAGGTCCTGCTTGACCCTGCTGTTGGCTCAGAGGTCCTGCTTGGCCCTGCTGTTGGCTCAGAGGTCCTGCTTGGCCTGCTGTTGGCTCAGAGGTCCTGCTTGACCCTGCTGTTGGCTCAGAGGTCCTGCTTGACCCTGCTGTTGGCTCAGAGGTCCTGCTTGGTCCTGCTGTTGGCTCAGAGGTCCTGCTTGCCCTGCTGTTGGCTCAGAGGTCCTGCTTGACCCTGCTGTTGGCTCAGAGGTCCTGCTTGACCCTGCTGTTGGCTCAGAGGTCCTGCTTGGCCCTGCTGTTGGCTCAGAGGTCCTGCTTGGCCCTGCTGTTGGCTCAGAGGTCCTGCTTGACCCTGCTGTGGCTCAGAGGTCCTGCTTGACCCTGCTGTTACCTCAGAGGTCCTGCTTGACCCTGCTGTTACCTCAGAGGTCCTGCTTGGTCCTGCTGTTAGCTCAGAGGTCCTGCTTGTCCCTGCTGTTAGCTCAGAGGTCCTGCTTGTCCCTGCTGTTAGCTCAGAGGTCCTGCTTGACCCTGCTGTTACCTCAGAGGTCCTGCTTGGTCCTGCTGTGTTAGCTCAGAGGTCCTGCTTGTCCCTGCTGTTAGCTCAGAGGTCCTGCTTGTCCCTGCTGTTAGCTCAGAGGTCCTGCTTGACCCTGCTGTTAGCTCAGAGGTCCTGCTTGACCCTGCTGTTAGCTCAGAGGTCCTGCTTGACCCAGCTGTTAGCTCAGAGGTCCTGCTTGACCCTGCTGTTAGCTCAGAGGTCCTGCTTGGTCATGCTGTTGTCTCAGAGGTCCTGCTTGGCCCTGCGGTTGGCTCAGAGGTCCTGCTTGGTCCTGCTGTTGGCTCAGAGGTCCTGCTTGACCCTGCTGTTGGCTCAGAGATCCTGCTTGACCCTGCTGTTGTCTCAGAGGTCCTGCTTGACCCAGCTGTGTCTCAGAGGTCCTGCTTGACCCTGCTGTTGGCTCAGAGGTCCTGCTTGTCCCTGCTGTTGGCTCAGAGGTCCTGCTTGACCCAGCTGTGTCTCAGAGGTCCTGCTTGACCCAGCTGTTGTCTCAGAGGTCCTGCTTGACCCAGCTGTTGGCTCAGAGGTCCTGCTTGTCCCTGCTTTGGCTCAGAGGTCCTGCTTGACCCAGCTGTCGTCTCAGAGGTCCTGCTTGACCCAGCTGTTGTCTCAGAGGTCCTGCTTGACCCAGCTGTTGTCTCAGAGGTCCTGCTTGACCCTGGTGTTAGCTATTACCCCGGAGTAATGAAGCCACCCCCCCCCCCCGGGGTAATTACCTAAGACACGCAGACAAGCCCCGGACGACGCCGGTGACCAATTACGACACTGGGCCAATTTGGTCATAAGGTTTACAGTAATGTTATAGAATGGTAAGGACTCACGTCCGCGGGGTCCCTCTATCTTATCACTGAATATGTGTATGCTAATGTCATGTCTAATGCACATTTAGACAAGCTTCAATAGGTTTGTCAGCGGTGAACATGCCAACAGAACCCTCCATACCTAACCTAACCTACCCTAGTCTAACTATATACCAAATATTAATATTTATAAATTTATATTCATCTACATTTAAGAAGATAGCGGTTGTGGCTACACAGTGTGTGTCTGGGGCCGGGGCAGCTTGGACCAGCCAAGGCTGAGGACACACGGCCATGTTGGCCAACTATTGTGACACTTAATGATTAATATGGATTGTTTTTCTTGGCCGAGTATTGCTTACAATAACTTGAAGATGTATTTACGGAAATGTCATCTCCCAGCTGACACTCCGAGGTCGTGGCCTCGCCCAGCTGACACTCCGAGGTCGTGGCCTCGCCCAGCTGACACTCCGAGGTCGTGGCCTCGCCCAGCTGACACCCGAGGTCGTGGCCTCGCCAGCGGACACTCCAGGGTCGTGGCCTCCCCCCAGCTGACACTCCATGGCCGTGGCCTCACCCAGCTGACACTCCAGGGCCGTGGCCTCACCCAGCTGACACTCCAGGGCCGTGGCCTCACCCAGCTGACACTCCGAGGTCGTGGCCTCGCCCAGCTGACACTCCAGGGTCGTGGCCTCCCCTCCAGCTGACACTCCAGGGCCGTGGCCTCCCCCCCAGCTGACACTCCAGGGCCGTGGCCTCACCCAGCTGACACCAGGGCCGTGGCCTCACCCAGCTGACACTCCAGGGCCGTGGCCTCACCCAGGTGACACTCCGAGGTCGTGGCCTCGCCCAGCTGACACACCAGGGCCGTGGCCTCACCCAGCTGACACTCCAGGGCCGTGGCCTCACCCAGCTGACACTCCGAGGTCGTGGCCTCGCCCAGCTGACACTCCGAGGTCGGCCTCGCCAGCTGACACTCCGAGGTCGTGGCCTCGCCAGCTGACACTCCAGGGTCGTGGCCTCCCCCCCCAGCTGACACTCCAGGGCCGTGGCCTCACCCAGCTGACACTCCAGGGCCGTGGCCTCGCCCAGCTGACACTCCAGGGCCGTGGCCTCGCCCAGCTGACACTCCGAGGTCGTGGCCTCGCCCAGCTGACACTCCGAGGTCGTGGCCTCGCCAGCTGACACTCCGAGGTCGTGGCCTCGCCCAGCTGACACTCCGAGGTCGTGGCCTCGCCCAGCTGACACTCCGAGGTCGTGGCCTCGCCCAGCTGACACTCCGAGGTCGTGGCCTCCCCAGCTGACTCTCCGAGGTCGTGGCCTCGCCAGCTGACACTCCAGGGCCGTGGCCTCACCCAGCTGACACTCCAGGGCCGTGGCCTCACCCAGCTGACACTCCAGGGTCGTGGCCTCACCCAGCTGACACTCCAGGGCCGTGGCCTCACCCAGCTGACACTCCAGGGCCGTGGCCTCGCCCAGCTGACACTCCGAGGTCGTGGCCTCACCCAGCTGACACTCCAGGGCCGTGGCCTCACCCAGCTGACACTCCGAGGTCGTGGCCTCGCCCAGCTGACACTCCAGGGCCGTGGCCTCACCCAGCTGACACTCCAGGGCCGTGGCTCACCCAGCTGACACTCCAGGGCCGTGGCCTCACCCAGCTGACACTCCAGGGCCGTGGCCTCGCCAGCTGACACTCCAGGGCCGTGGCCTCACCCAGCTGACACTCCAGGGCCGTGGCCTCGCCCAGCTGACACTCCAGGGCCGTGGCCTCGCCCAGCTGACACTCCAGGGCCGTGGCCTCGCCAGCTGACACTCCAGGGCCGTGGCCTCGCCAGCTGACACTCCAGGGCCGTGGCCTTGCCCAGCTGACACTCCAGGGCCGTGCTCCTCACCCAGCTGACACTCCAGGGCCGTGGCCTCGCCCAGCTGACACTCCAGGGCCGTGGCCTCGCCCAGCTGACACTCCAGGGCCGTGGCCTCACCCAGCTGACATCCAGGGCCGTGGCCTCGCCCAGCTGACACTCCAGGGCCGTGGCCTCACCCAGCTGACACTCCAGGGCCGTGGCCTCGCCCAGCTGACACTCCAGAGCCGTGGCCTCGCCCAGCTGACACTCCAGGGCCGTGGCCTCGCAGCTGACACTCCAGGGCCGTGGCCTCGCCCAGCTGACACTCCAGGGCCGTGGCCTCGCCAGCTGACACTCCAGGGCCGTGGCCTCGCCAGCTGACACTCCAGGGCCGTGGCCTCGCCAGCTGACACTCCAGGGCCGTGGCCTCGCCAGCTGACACTCCAGGGCCGTGGCCTCGCCAGCTGACACTCCAGGGCCGTGGCCTCGCCCAGCTGACACTCCAGGGCCGTGGCCTCGCCCTCATTACCCAACACTATAATCTTGTGACGCGTCTCTACGGAGCAACACATTACAGGATCAACATCTATGTTTTCCATCATAACTACTCAGTCATGTGGTCAATCTTGCCATTAATGACTATTAATTACCATGTCTTCTCTGTTTTGTCAACGGTCATTACTGCCGCTCGGACCATTAAGAACAGTATCTGTGGGTTACGACCTGTGTCGCGGTCCGTGGGCCACCTAGCGGCGTCGGAGCGTACCAAAGGTCTCCCCGACGCCCCGCGGGTTACCTAGCGGCGTCGGAGCGTACCAAAGGTCTCCCCCGACGCCCCGCAGTCTCCACCAGGATAATATAATGAGAGTTGTACCGCCTGTAACAAAGGTGTCAGTATGGCTGTAACAGTATGGGACAAAGATCACTACAATACCTGACATATTCACTACTCAAGCATCACTGTTCTCCATAGGGGATCGTTGGTATCACTTTACTATATCACCATCACCACTAGATCGTAGATGATGACTATATGGCACTTTCCCACGATGTCTGGCACTTTCCAACGCGTCCTGGCACTTTCCAACGCGTCCTGGCACCTCCCACGATGCATGGCACACTCCCACGCGCCCTGGCACTCTCCCACGCTGCCTGGCACTCTTCTACGCTGCCTGGCACTCTCCCACGCGTCCTGGCACTCTCCCACGATGCATGGCACACTCCCACGCGCCCTGGCACTCTCCCACGCTGCCTGGCACTCTTCTACGCTGCCTGGCATTCTCCCACGCGTCCTGGCACTCTCCCACGATGCCTGGCATTCTCCCACGCTGCCTGGCACTCTCCCACGATGCATGACACTCTACCACGCTGCCTGGCACTCTCCCACGATGCCAGGCACCCCTGTTCCATCACTTGCCTTCACCAGGGGCACGGTATCACCCTGGCATCTCCTACGCTGCCTGGCACTCTGTAGGATTACCATGGTTGTGTGTGTGTGTGTGTGTGTGTGTGTGTGGTGTGTGTGTGTGTGTGTGTGTGTGGTGTGTGTGTGTGTGTGTGTGTGTGTGTTGTGTGTGTGTAGGGAGCTGGTCGACACCTTTCATCAATTACACATGACCACCCCCCCCCCCCTGGTGAAGGTCCTGTCACACCACCTACCTTCCCCCCCCCTGTCTCTGTCTGTCTGTCTGTCTGTCTGTCTGTCTGTCTGTCTGTCTGTGTCTGTCTGTCTGTCTGTCTGTCTGTCTGTCTGTGGTCTCTCTCTCTCTCTCTCTCTCTCTCTCTCTCTTCTCTCTCTCTCTCTCTCTCTCTCTCTCTCTCTCTCTCTCTTTCCGTCAACCTAGATGTATTCACCTAGTTGTGATTGCGGGAGTTGAGCTCTGCTCTTTCGGCCCGCCTCTCAACTGTCAATCAATCAACTAACTTCTCTCCCCGTCTGGCGTCATAAGAATCATTGATCACAAACCAGTAAACATTACAGACTGCTTAGCGCCAAATTAACCGTTAACATCATAAATAAAAGTAACGCTATTTATCCCGCTGATGAAAATATTTATTATAAATTATCAACATTCGTAAAATGATTCAATACTGCCGCTGTAAGAACTAGAGGCGAGATTTAGTTTGAGATGCGATTCACAACGGGCGAGAGCGTGATAATAAGAGTGACAATAAGCGTGACAAAGAGAAGACAAGACAGCAGTACCGACCGTCACATACAACAAGATGTCTAAAGGCCACAGTATAAAGAGCGCGTGTGAGCGTGCGCGCGTGCCACCGGTAATGAGGGCGGGAGACGCGAGGTAAGTGTGTATAGTTACCCAGCCCGGCGGTGCGTGCATCCTGCCTCCCCTGCCTCGCTCACCTCCCGTGGCCTCCCGTGGCCCAGGGTGACCTCCCGTGGCCTCCCGTGGCCCGGCTGACCTCCCGTGGCCCCGGGTGACCTCCTGTGGCCTCACCTGGCCCCGGCTGACCTCCTGTGGCCTCCCGTGGCCCCGGCTGACCTCCCGTGGCCTCCCGTGGCCCCGGCTGATTTCCTGTGGCCTCCCGTGGCCCCGGCTGACCTCCTGTGGCCTCGCTGCCCGTCCACTGTGACCTAATAACAAAGTTTTTAGTTTCATAGTGGGCGGCGTGTGGCCGCTGTTGACGAGGAAGAGCCTGTAGTGACCTGTTGCCACCAGGGGGCTCCAGCGGCCCCCGGACGGGTTCGAGGCTTCACCAGCACGACCACCATTTTAAACCGCGCGCAATCTCACCCCGCCGCCACCGCCGCCGCCACCGCGCCGCCACCGCCGACAAATAATGTTCGAATTTATGACGAGGCGTGAGCACGGCCCCGAGGAGACACCAGGCTCGGGGATGGGTCGTTCTTACTGCGTTTAGCGCAAGGATCAGAATGCTGTAGTTCTGACGTGGTGCCTGACCCGAAAAGTCTCGCGACATGATGAAGGATGTTAAGCAAGTGGTGTCAGACCGGCACGAAAGGTGGTGTAAGGCCAGCACGAAGGTGGTGTCAGACGGCACCAAGGTGGTGTCAGGCCAGCACGAAGGTGGTGTCAGACCGGCACGAAGGTGGTGTCAGACCGGCACGAAGGTGGTGTCAGACCGGCACGAAGGTGGGTCAGCCGGCACGAAGGTGGTGTCAGACCGGCACGAAGGGTGTCAGACCAGCACGAAGGTGGTGTCAGCCGGTACGGTGGTGTCAGCCAGCAGGAAGGTGGTGTCAGGCCAGCAGGAAGGTGGTGTCAGGCCAGCACGAAGGTGGTGTCAGACCGGCACGAAGGTGGTGTCAGACCAGCACGAAGGTGGTGTCAGACGGCACGAAGGGGTGGTGGCAGGCCGGCACGAAGGTGGTGTCAGACCGGCACAAAGGTGGTGTCAGGCCGGCACGAAGGTGGTGTCAGACCGGCACGAAGGTGGTGTCAGGCCGGCACGAAGGTGGTGTCAGGCCGGTACGAAGGTGGGTGTCAGGCCAGCAGGAGGTGGTGTCAGGCGGCACGAAGGTGGTGTCAGACCAGCACGAAGGTGGTGTCAGGCCGGTACGGTGGTGTCAGGCCAGCAGGAAGGTGGTGTCAGGCCGGCACGAAGGTGGTGTCAGGCCAGCAGGAAGGTGGTGTCAGGCCAGCACGAAGGTGGTGTCAGGCGGTACGAAGGTGGGTGTCAGCCAGCACCAAGGTGGTGTCAGGCCGGCACGAAGTGGTGTCAGGCCAGCAGGAAGGTGGTGTCAGGCCAGCACGAAGGTGGTGTCAGGCCAGCACCAAGGTGGTGTCAGGCCGGCACGAAGGTGGTGTCAGGCCAGCAGGAAGGTGGGTCAGGCCAGCACGAAGGTGGTGTCAGGCCAGCACGAAGGTGGTGTCAGGCCAGCAGGAAGGTGGTGTCAGCCAGCAGGAAGGGGGGTCAGGCCATCAGGAAGGTGGTGTCAGGCCAGCACGAAGGTGGTTGTCAGGCCGGTACGAAGGTGGTGTCAGGCCAGCACGAAGGTGGTGTCAGGCGGACGAGTGGTGTCAGGCCAGCACCAAGGTGGTGTCAGGACGGCACGAAGGTGGTGTCAGGCCAGCAGGAAGGTGGTGTCAGGCCAGCAGAAGGTGGTGTCAGGCCAGCACGAAGGTGGTGTCAGGCCAGCAGGAAGGTGGTGTCAGGCCAGCAGGAAGGTGGTGTCAGGCCAGCAGGAAGGTGGTGTCAGGCCAGCAAGAAGGTGGTGTCAGGCCAGCACGAAGGTGTGTGTCAGGCCAGCAGGAAGGTGGGTCAGGCCAGCACAAGGTGGTGTCAGGCCAGCACGAAGGTGGTGTCAAGCCAGCAGGAAGGTGGTGTCAGGCCACACGAAGGTGGTGTCAGGCCGGCAGGAAGGTGGTGTCAGGCCAGCACGAAGGTGGTGTCAGGCCAGCAGGAAGGTGGTGTCAGGCCAGCAGGAAGGTGGTGTCAGGCCAGCAGGAAGGTGGTGTCAGGCCAGCAGGAAGGTGGTGTCAGGCCAGCAGGAAGGTGGTGTCAGGCCGGCACGAAGGTGGTGTCAGGCCAGCAGGAAGGTGGTGTCAGGCCGCACGAAGGTGGTGTCAGGCCGGCACGAAGGTGGTGTCAGGCCGGCACGCAAGGTGGTGTCAGGCCGGCACGAAGGTGGTGTCAGGCCGGCACGAAGGTGGTGTCACGCCAGCACGAGGTGGTGTCAGGCCGGCACGAAGGTGGTGTCAGGCCAGCAGGAAGGTGGTGTCGGGCAGCACGAAGGTGGTGTCAGGGCAGCACGAAGGTGGTGTCAGGCCGGACGAGGGTGGTGTCAGGCCCAGCAGAAGGTGGTGTCAGGCCGGCACGAAGGTGGTGTCAGGCCAGCAGGAAGGTGGTGTCAGGCCGGCACGAAGGTGGTGTCAGGCCGGCACGAAGGTGGTGTCAGGCCGGCACGAAGGTGGTGTCAGGCCGGCACGAAGGTGGTGTCAGGCCGGCACGAAGGTGGTGTCACGCCAGCACGAAGGTGGTGTCAGGCCGGCACGAAGGTGGTGTCAGGCCAGCAGGAGGTGGTTGGCAGGGCAGCACGAAGGTGGGTGTCAGGGCAGCACGAAGGTGGTGTCAGGCCGCACGAGGGTGGTGTCAGGCCAGCAGGAAGTGGTGTCAGGCCAGCACGAAGTTTGGGTCAGGGCCAGCACGAAGGTAGTGTCAGGCCAGCACCAAGGTGGTGTCAGGCCAGCAGGAAGGTGGTGTCAGGCCAGCAGGAAGGTGGTGTCAGGCAGCAGGAAGGTGGTGTCAGGCCGGCAGGAAGGTGGTGTCTGGCCAGCAGGAAGGTGGTGTCAGGCCAGCACGAAGGTGGTGTCAGGCCAGCACCAAGGTGGTGTCAGGCCAGCAGGAAGGTGGTGTCAGGGCAGCAGGAAGGTGGTGTCAGGCCAGCACGAAGGTGGTGTCAGGCCAGCACGAAGGTGGTGTCAGGGCAGCACGAAGGTGGTGTCAGGCCAGCACGAAGGTGGTGTCAGGCCAGCACGAAGGTGGTGTCAGGCCAGCACGAAGGTGGTGTCAGGCCAGCACGAAGGTGGTGTCAGGCCAGCACGAAGGTGGTGTCAGGCGGCAGGAAGGTGGTGTCAGGCGGCAGGAAGGTGTGTGTCAGGACGGCAGAAGGTGGTGTCAGGCCGGCAGGAAGGTGGTTCTGTCAGGCAGCAGGAAGGTGGTGTCAGGCCGGCACGAAGGTGGTGTCAGGCCAGCACGAAGGTGGTTGTCAGGCGGCACGAAGGTGGTGTCAGGCCAGCACGAAGGTGGTGTCAGGCCAGCAGGAAGGTGGTGTCAGGCCAGCACGAAGGTGGTGTCAGGCCAGCACGAAGTGAAGGTGGTGTCAGGCCGGCACCAAGGTGGTGTCAGGCCGGCACGAGGTGGTGTCAGGGCAGCAGGAAGGTGGTGTCAGGCCAGCACGAAGGTGGGGTCAGGGCAGCACGAAGGTGGTGTCAGGCCAGCAGGAAGGTGGTGTCAGGCCAGTAGGAAGGTGGTGTCAGGCCAGCAAGGAAGGTGGGTGTCAGGCCAGCAGGAAGGTGGTGTCAGGCCAGCAGGAAGGTGGTGTCGAGGCCAGCACGAAGGTGGTGTCAGGGCAGCACGAAGGTGGTGTCAGGCCAGCACGAAGGTGGTGTCAGGCCAGCAGGAAGGTGGTGTCAGGGCAGCACGAAGGTGGTGTCAGGCGACAGCCAGAGAAGGTGGTGTCAGGCCAGCAGGAAGGTGGTGTCAGGCCAGCAGGAAGGTGGTGTCAGGCCAGCAGAAGGTGGTGTCAGGCCAGCAGAAGGTGGG